>MAIP01000109.1:0-57733 GCA_001736125.1 Pseudozyma tsukubaensis | reverse complement strand
AAAAAAAAAAAAAAAAAAAAAAAAAAAAAAAAAAAAAAAAAAAAAAAAAAAAAAACGTTCTTCAAGGACCTGCAGAAATTCGCTTGGTGATCTTGCAGCCTGCACAGTGGATTCTACTCTCAATTTGCTTTCTCTCTCACTGCTTGTCTGCAGTGCACGGCCTAAGAGCAGCTGACAGACCTGTGCAGCGCAGATCAGCCAACATCCTGTCGCTCTTTCCGATGGAACATGAAATGCTGAACCCGATATCAAGTTCTCATCGGCGGTATCGTTGCGAAAACTATCTCGATTGACGTCTTCGAACTTGCCGTCTCGCTTCGGTCTTCTCCGAGAGAGCATTGCCCTCGACGACCTTGAAGTTTCGTCTCTTGCATGTCCGCCGTCACTCACAGCATTTGTCAAATCTTTGCATCCTGCATAAGGTTTCGATACGGCCATGCTCACGGGAGGGTTACGCTGTGTCGGAAGATGAGTATTTAGGGCTCAATGAATGCATTGCGAACGTCAGAGCTCCAGATTGTTGCAATGAACGCTAGCCGAGAAAGCCACAGCGTGGGGAGACATTCGGATCGCACTCAGCCGCCCTGACCGCGTGATGAGTGCAACAGAAAAGATACTGCGAGCAGGGAGTCAATTGGAATTCAAGGCCAAAGACACCGGCCCACGCTTGCGCCAAGACATCGAGCAAGGGTCTCGACGTGAGGATATGTGCGTTCGTTATCGGATGTTCCGGCGAATTTGCCATATGGGTCAAGTAGCGGTGTGCTGCGTAGATTGAAATTTCGATGTGACAGAGAGAGCGTGTGCTCCACTTTTTCCTCCAGAATTGCTCTATCTCAAACTTCTTGTTACCTCTTTCTTCTTCGAACCCGCAACTTGCCTCTCTACCACCATCATATCCAGCAAGCGTCTCTGCCTCATCTCACCACAGCAAGAACCATGTCTGCCCAAGTCGAGTCCACTCTCCCGGCTTACGCCCGCAGCACCATGACCGTCGAATCGGTACCCTCATACAGTGCCGCCAACACAACAACGCCGTTTCCGTCCAAGCTTCCTTGCTCGCTCACCCTCAAGAACCTCGACCGCAAGAGGGACTCCATCCTTTTTGTCGACAACAATGCTGAAGATCGTGTCGTCTTCGAGTTGGTTCACCTTGAACACTCGCGCTCGAATTCTTTTGATGAGTCGCTCTACCAGAACCTCGTCAGCAACGCATCAGAAATCTTTGCCTCTCCTATCAAGATCATTGTGTCTGCAGAGAGCTCGACACCGTTTGCTGTCCGTAAGCATGTAGCTTCCTCTACATACGAGATCATCGAGCTTGCCCAAGACGGAAGCTTTGGCAAGTGCACCAAGATCTCCACCAAGGGTCTCTTCAAGAGCAAGTACCACCTCGAAAGGTCAGCAGCCGGCAACGGTGATCTCGCTGAGCCATCAACTGGCTCCTCGACCCCGACCGATGCAAATTCAGACGATGTCTACCTCAAAGGATCCCTGAAGGGTCTCAACGTATCCCTCGTTCGTAACGCCGATGGCCAAAAGTCGACTCTCGTCGAACTGATCAAGGGCGTCCACGCAACTGTTGCCCACTTTGATTCCGCCATCTCGGCTCTTCCCGCTTCGCTCTCAGTCCCATACCTAGTAGCAGCTCTTTTCGCTGCTATTGATACCCACCGCGAACACTACCTCACCTTCACAACCGACGAAAAGCTCGACGAGCTTCAAGCGAAAGTCCGCCCGTCCACCTGGGACAGTATCTTCCTGCAAGCCGGACAGACAAGCAAGAAGCAAAAAGATTTCTCTCAGCAGCTTGAATCGGAGCGTCAGAGGGATTACAACGAAGCTGTGCACAACAAGAGCGCTTACCCGAACGGCATCATTCCGGCTCAACGATCCGGATCGACTTCTCGCTCTCGCTCGCGAGCCCGTGCTTCTTCGAGGGACGCTTCGCGTACTGAAAGCCCGGCTCCTGGACATGCCGCTTTGCCAAGGGTCGACGATGCATTGGAAAATGGTCATGAGGAGACGAGAGGTCGTCAATGAAAGAAGAGTGATCTTCCTATTCTTCGAGTCGGATCTCGGACGTTCTTCTTCGGCATCAGGATAGGCTTACCGACTGCCAACCCCACCCGGCAGCGGCGTGGGAAAACGGTGAATGCCCACGCCCCTTTGGCTTCATTTTCATCACGGTGCAGATGTAGAAAAGTGCCAATGTCACCGGTCAATAAGAGCTCAAAAGCTCATTTGTGAGCGCTGGAGACGTCTCGTTCCCATCGCCGGCTCTCATTTGGAATGCACATTTAGTGGGCTACATCGCGTCAGAGCTTTGTCTTTAGGATATGCAACGTAAACATACTGTTCCACAGTTGAATGTTACCCTTTTGCCTGACATCTTGCCCACAGAGTGAAAGTCGGTGGCGACAAACGAGCATGAGCAGCGCAAGGAACCATCATGCGGGCGTACATTACCTTTGCTGATCAGCAGCGGGGCCTTTGTGTAATTTGAGAGGAAACGATGATGCTAAGCACTGCGTGCGTGTGAGTTATACGCAAGCCACTGGCTTGTCGTTGGTGTCGCTCCAGTAGGCTAATCTGCATTTGCCGTTGGTGAAATCATGGGGTTCGCGCTGTCGCTACGCATCCCCTTTACCATCCGGCAGAATCGTGCCGCTTGTTGCCACCTCATTTCAAGCAGCGACTTGACAACGCCTGTGCAACAGCCACCTCTATCATCGTTCCTGCAGTATCGGGAGCGTTGCGTCTGATGAGGCCTTGCCGAGTAGGCAGCCGATTAGGGGATGTGAAGACCTTTACGGCCGCCCACTCCTTCAGTGTGGGAAAAAGGAGGACTTCATAAAAGGCTCCACAAAGTTCACATGCATGCTTTGTGCGGTTGAGTATCGTCTTGTTGCGTTGCGTGAATCCGCTTCCCCTTTTGCCAGCTTTCGTTCTCTCCCCACTTCATCTCGTGTCCACTGTGACACAGATCTCACACAAAGGTAAGTTGGATAAAGCTAGGTGGTGTGCTGAGAGCCTCATTGTGCCAGCATCTTGTTGTGGCTCAACCGCTTCTTGCCTCCTCTTTGTGCCACCATCTCTACTTCTTTCTCCGTTCCGATCCCTCACTCCTCAAAGAACGAAAGTACGAAGGCAAAAGACACAATGTTCAGCCGCACCCTCACCCTCCTTCTTCTCGCTACCTTCCTGACCCTCGTCGTCACCGTTACCAGTGTAGCCGGTCTGAGCGCGGACGCCAAACGAACCGGTCAAAACATTGCCGTTTGCAGTAGGTCTTCCTCGTTCTCTTTCTCATCCTGTTCAATTTCCTTTGCGCCGACTCTCTTACTGACAGGTCTTTCTCCGTTTCCACCTTCGCTAGCCATCCCCAAATGCATCCCATCCCCTAAACAAGTCTCCAACCTCGCCCGAGGAATCACTTTCGAAACTTGCGTCGATCCCGCTCTCAAGTCCGATCCCGCATTCTCGCTGGTTCATGTCTCGATTCAGCCCGATTCAGGATTCAAACAGCAACTCTGGGATGCTGGTGATTCGCTCGATACGTACTGGTTGAAGCAGGTAAGCTCCCGCCCTTTCTCCTCTCCTCTCCTCTTCTATTCCTCTTCTCGTTTCAACTTTACGACCAGGGCAAGGCAACTTACGATTCCGTTTGGTCGTGTTGGCGTGTGAACAACAGTATCTGGCCCCACTTACAACATGCGACAAGAAATTTGCGGTCGATTGTTGGGAGGCTCCGGATAAAGGGTGTGCCAAGCCGCCCGCCCCCGCCCCTGCACCTGCGGCAAAGGCGAAACGAGGAAACGAAAAGCCGGAAGCTCCAAAGCCTGAGCCTGCTCCTCCTGCTCACGCTCCCCCTCCGCCGCAAAAGGACAGCAGAGCAGATGCCGATTTGATGCCTCTGCAAGATCCATCGATTGCCAAACACTAACTTTTTGGCGCCTGCCTATTGCCTCCTGCTAGTCGTCACGATTGTTTGATTGCTAGGTTGTAAGGCGTTAAAATGAATGTCATGGTTACAATTGTGTGTTCTCGAGAGTGTGTATTCGTGTGAGGCTGAGGGCATATATCGGTGTCGCTTCCATGCAGACTGATGGCGAGCGAGTTCAGCGTCACCAGGTGTCAAGGCCGCCAGTCGATAAAATCTCACCAAGTTACCCAAGATGGCCAGCTTCACAATACGGCTGCTTCACACAACGTTTGAAAGAGTGAATAAGATAAATTCAAAGACCGTGACAAGTCTAACGAAAGATGATGAAGCTCTGTCAAGCGAGCTGACGAGACGATCAAGTGTGGAATCAGGGGAGCCTAAGGTGGGTGAACCTCCCAACCATCCTACCCCCTTAGCAGAGTGCCGTACTTCTTACTCCTCCAAAGGCATGCACTTATCATCGACCTCACTAAGCGTATAGCATTCAACCGTACTATCGCACTGGGGACTGGCAAAGTCAAGGCTCTTCTCGACGATGTCCCTAACCACCAAGGTGTTTTTTCCGACGAGGTGGTGGCGGCAAACGCGTCCCTCGTAACCGGAAGGGCAAGAGAGGTAGACCGTGTTGACAAAGTCACCTCGGTTCGAAAAGGGGGCCAAACGGTTGTAGAGTCCTTTGAGGAGGTGGTCAGAGTGGCAGAGGGATGCTTGGGCACCGTATTCGTAAGCCACGTTGGGGGAGGTGAAGGGATTGGATTTGCGGCATTTGCGAGACTTGATCACTGCCATACCAACGAAGAGACCAGAAGTCAGTACGCTCACTTCAGACAAAAGGGGCAACCAGAGGAGTAAGGAAGGGGAACGAGGGGAGAGACGTACCGCAAGAGTAAAGAGCGTTCTCAGGCTTGCTTCCGTGATGTTGACTGGTAGTACGAATGCCAAAATCGAATTCGAAAGGCGAAGCCGAAGCCAGAGGAGCAACGGTGCAGAGAGCAGCAGCGAGAACGAGGAGGGACTTGGTGAACATCATCTTGAAACCAGCTTAGTGATACTTTGCAAAAGGAATGAGAGAGAAATGAGTGTGTGAGTGATGAAGAGAAAGGACAGGAACGAAGGAGGGAGGGAGGCAGCATATATTCTTGTTTTTGTCCTCTGACGTCTCTGCTCCTACACCTCCTTATCGTGCCTGTGCTGCGTGCGGTGCTATACAAATCCCACAGAGGGAGGAGCAAGCTTGTTGTGGTGAAGCGAGTGGGAAAGTGAGAAAAAACTTCATCTGTGACGACGGGGCGAGTGGCAAGTGGGACGATGGTGGCTGACTGCTGGTAGGCAACCAACAGCGGAGTGTGTGACCCACACGCAACAACCGCACTTTGCGACAATCTCTGTCCCACCTTGAAAGTCGCTGACTGGCAAGAGGGGACTTGCGTCCTCACCACCCTCTTTCATGTGTATCTTCATGACCTACAATGATACTCAACCCCACTTTCGCCGGCGCAGGTCATCAGGCACGGTCCGTTGTCTCCTCACGCATGACACACACACGCTTCAAAGTATCACTCGCCAGTATATTATGACTTCTCAAGAATGCAGGCCTAAGTTGAGCCAGGAAGTTTCGTATGACTTCTCGGGCAAACAAACATGCAAACGGACGAACAACATGTCATGACACACAGAAGCAGCAATCCCAAAGGGTGCATCACATTGACGAAGTAACCACCTTCCACTTGGGATAACACTCCGCATCCACATCCTCTATCCTACTACATTCCACTTTCACCTTGCAATTCGTCTGACCATCAATACTCTCCTTGACATCAACAGCGATCTGCTCCATGCTAGCCTCCCCCACTTTTTTCTGGCAATCTTTGTCCTGCTCATTACAGGAACCGTGGAAAGTGCTGATGAACTTGAGGTGGCGAGGTGCCCACTTGAAGAGTTGCTTCCACATGTTTTCGGTGTGACAGATGCCGAGGTTGTAGTTCATGTTGGTTTTGAGGTGGGTGTAATTCGAGGTTTCGCGGCAGGTGGTCGACTTGATTACTGCAGTTCCGGGAAGCAATTAAAAACTATCGTTGTGTCACAGTGGCCAGATTTGTCAAACAGCAAAAGAAGGCGTATGAGCAGCTTACCGCAAGCGAAGAGAGGATTGTCGGGACGACCAGAATCAGGATCGTTATCGTGTTCAGAAACCGTCTTCTCGTTGGCCGAGGCAAAAGGCATAGCGCCTAGAGCGAGAGCGAGGAGTGCAAAGGTGATCTTGTTGCTGAATTACATCCTGAAAACGAGTCGTCAGTGAAGTCGTAAGCGACAAACGTGAAGGAAGGAGGCTCGAAAGCGCTAAAGTTGTTATGGACTTTATATAAGGTACATCCTTATACAAATGAGCGTCAAGAAGAGGACTGCAATGTCACTGCGTCGAAATGAATAGCGACGCTTGTTGTCGACGCCCGAAGCACCCACCACACGCAACCCTAACTCCTGCACATCATTGAGCGGTCCCGCATTGACAGTTTAGCCACCCACAGCAGCAAATCCAACCAACGCACGATCGTGTGTATCAGAAGGTCGCAGCCCATAGTCCGACTAAGTTCACACATCGGGGCTCAAGAGCGGACGAACACAAGATCTGAAAGACTCAAAGTCTGAAATTGACGAGGGTGCAAAGCAAAATGGGCGCAGCTGCATATGGGGACGAGAGTAACGATCGCGCGTGAACAGAAAAAGTCTCGCAACAACATTGGTGTACAGTCGTCGAGCGACTGCAAACACATCAGTGCGGTGCTACTTGGGGAAGCACTTCTCATCCACATCCTCAAGCCGATGACATTCCACCTCAGCATGACACGTCATATCATCGTCAAGCACCTTTTTCACGGACTGTCATATTCAAACCGGATCGCATTCTCAGCTTATATCAGCGCTCATTCTCACTCTTTCTAGTCAAAACCCGAGCAGGGGAAAGGGTAGCGATACTTACAGCGGTAACTTTCTCCATATCCGCTCCTCTAACTTTTCTTTCACACTCTTCCATCTTCGCCTTGTCATCCGTTTGGGGACATCCACCATAAAAGCTCTCCGTATAGACACCTTTACCGCCCAAACGGTGAAAGAAGCGACTGTAAACTTCTTTGGCGGTGGAATCTTCGTGGCAGAGGGAGAGGTCGTAAGGCATATCGGCTCTGCCGTTGACTTGGGTGTAGTGGACGGGTTGGAGGCATTGTTTAGACTTGAAGACTGTATATTCACATCGACAAGAAGAAGAAGGTCAGAAAGCGGGCCACTGCGAAAGAGTGAGAACAAGAATAAGGACGAGGGGGGGAGAGAGGGGGAAAGGGACGTACCACAAGCAAAAAGAGCGTTGTCCGGCTTGGCAGGGTCTCTGTCGTGTGCCACCACGCTTGGCACCATAGCGCCGAGGAGGGCGACAAGAACGAAAAGGAACAGAGAGGCTCTGTTGAAAGATTGCATGTTTGCGCGCTATTGCACTAGGGTAGAATTGATCGTGATGGAGAGAACGATGGTTGAAGTGATTCACAACGACACTGCACTGCTCCTGACTTTATACGCCCAGCTTATTCAAGGCGACGAAAGCTCGAACAAGCGCACAACGGGTCGATAAAGGTTGTTGGCGGGACGCGTAGAGGCCGCAGCCTGGCCCACCGCAGCCCTGAGCACAGCCTTTCAGGAGCGTAATGGGACCTGCATCTCGGGTTGTCACGAGTGGAGGCTGCGGCAATGATCGATGTGGTGGAGATGGTGGAGAAACAGGCTGAGTACGGCCGGCTGCAGCCCACCTTGATCAACACGTATAGCGGTGGAGCTGCCGACTCAAGCAGCCGCCTCTCACAATCAGCCTCCCCTCTTTTCCCCACCATATCGACCCTTGCAGCGGTATCTTCAGTCGCCATCAATCAAGGCTGAACTCACTGCCACAGGCGTCTCACGCAACCCGGCCCACCACGGAACTTCGAACAGCATGAAATTACGAAAGGACTGAAATCGATACGTAGACAATCGGCTAAGAGTGTTCGAAAGCTTGCAAAGTACTAACGCGATCAAACGCTGGCGGCAAAACAAAGGCTGATCAGGTGTGCTTCGGATAACACTGGTCATCAACCTCGTCCAAATGGTGGCATTCCACGTTGGCTTCGCATTCGGTATGGTTGTTGATAGCCTTTTTGACGAGCTATTTGTTGTCGCCATATCAATTTTTCGCATTCGAGAAGTCTATCGTCAGTTAGTTATCACTTTCTTCACCTCTTCCAAAGATCGCAGTCACACAAATTGAGGAGAAGGTACTTACCTCGGCGAGCTTGTCCATTGTCAAGTCCCCACTTTTGATCTTCTTTTCGCAATCCTCTTTCACCTTGAACTGCTTCTTCTCGTCGCCATCAGCGTTGGTAGTGGGGCAGCTAGCGTAAACAGTAGTCGAGTACATCTGCTTCCCAGATAGGGGCAAGTATCTGTTCTTGAGGCCGTCAAGAAAGCCATCGGTGTGACAGGCGGCAAGGTCGTAGTTCATATCGGGAAGACCGTTGAGCTTGGTATAGTGAACAGGCGATTTGCAGGTTTTGGACTTGATCACTAGCGTCCCAGCGCCGACGCCGACAGAGAGAGATGAAGATAAGAGGTGTGAGAGTGCGAGTCAAAAAAAAGGACGGCGGAACATGGCAGGAGGAGGGAAGAGCTTACCACAAGAAAACAGCGCATCCCCCGGTCGAATCGGCTCCTTGTCTCCCTCGTCAGCAACAACAAAGGCCGCTGCGCTGATGGCAACAACCACGAAGAGAAGCATCGAAATTGGCTGGTTGACTTGCATCCTAGCGAAAGTCTTCTTATCTCCCTATGACAGAAATAGTATTAGGCAAAGGAGATGATGGCCTCAAAGACAAGTACCGAACAGCGTGCTAGTTGCTTTATAGCCTCGTCCACGTCTTTCCCGAACCGAAAAGGTTTCGTTACAAGCGTGCACGAGATGAGAATGGCAACGGCTGTTGTCAACGCCTTCACAAGACTCCTGAACGCCCCCACCAGGTCGCACAGTGGTCCCCTGAACGCTTGCATTTACCATAATCTTTTGTCAATAGCTTGACACGGCCCAGCTGCAGCGAACGTGCACACCTTCATCACATGCTGCTCATCATGTTGACAGGCGCGACAACAAGCGTAGCTACCACGCCTTTGTCACACTTACAACACAACTCTTTCGTCACACAGCACTTTCTCACGCCGAATTGAACACTGGAAAAGTCATCACTTGTATTCAACCTCGACCACATTAAACAGGTACAAATCAGCCTTCCGCTCAAGCAAGGTAGCCATTAGCCTTCAACCACTCCTCGACGTCCTTGGCATCCCTCTCGACCCACCTAGCGTGTGCCCTAACAGCGTCCAAACCCTGGCTCAAGCCCATGCTGAACTTAGCCGTATCCTTGGTCTTAAAGAATTCCTCGACATCCTTTGCATCCTTTTCGGACGAGAACGAGCTGAACGAATACTCGATAAGTCTCGAGAGCGAAAAGTTACCTGCAAAGCGCTTCGAGAGGGTCTCCCATCGGCTCTTGGTAGCTTCCCAGATCATACGACGACCCTTGGGGTTGGCGTTGAGCGAAGCGTAGAAGTACATAAAGTCTTGCTCCTTAACCTCGCTGCTGTAGAGGAAGTCGATGGTGCGCTCGAGCAACTTGGGGTCCCGCGAGGCGCCAAAGGCAAGCATGGCGGCGATCTTGTGTGTAGGAGTCTGAGGCTTCTTGTAGATGCTGAGGATGGTCTCGTACTCCTTCTCGCCACCGTGCTCGACGGCACGAGCAAAGACAGTTCGGAGCAAGTCAGGGTGGATCTGGCTGTCATCGCCAGTGGCAGCCAAGTGGTCGAAGCGCTTCTTGATCTCTGACAGGGTCCACTCGTCTCCACCGTTGGCAGCGGCTCCGATGGCAGCAGCACGGAGCTGCTTAACATCAGGCGAGTCATTTTCGCCGAACTCGAAACCAAGTCGCTTGGCAGTAGGGCCGAAGATGTCAGCACGAACCTTCTTGAGGGCGTCCTGCACCTTGGGGTCCTGCTCCCACCATGCGCTGGAGAGAGCACCGAGGTTGGCAGCGTTAGCAGAGTTGACAAGGTAAGTGGGGTCGTTGCCAAGAGCCTTGACGAGAGAGAGCCAGCCCGAGGACTTTCCGTAACCGGCCGAGGCCAAAGTGAAGGCGTCCGAGACGAGACCGACACGGTCCTCAAGCGAGAAGCCAGAGTTCTCCTTTGCAGCCTCCTCTCCAAGCTTGGCAAGGCGCTCAGGCGAGTAAGCGACACGGTAGACACCGATGGTGCCGGCGTTGAGCTTGTAAGTGGCGTCCTTGGCGTTGGCAAGAGGGATCTTGACTTCACGCTCGTTCTTGAGGAAGACCTCACGGTCGACAGAGACCTTGCCGTCAGCTCCGACGGTCTTGAGCATGAGGGGAACGTACCAGAGCGTCTCGTCCTCCTTGGTGCTGGGGTCGCCAGTGGAGAGGAAACGGTTCTGCTTGATCTTAAGGCCATCAGCCTCCTCGGTAACAGTGAGAACGGGGAAACCTTGCTTCAGGATCCAGTTCTCCATGATGGAAGCAATGTCGCGGCCCGAAGACTCGCTGATACCGTTCCAGAGATCCTTGGTGACGGCGTTGGCGTAGAGGTGCTTCTTGAGGTAGATGGAAACACCCTTGAGGAAGACATCCTCACCGATCATGTTGGAAAGCATGCGAAGCACACTGGCACCCTTGGAGTACGAGATAGCGTCGAAGACTTGGTTGATGGCATCCTCGACGTTCTCACCCTGGAGAGGCACCTCGATGGGGTGACTGGATCGCTTGCCGTCAAGGTCGAGAGCGCGGTCAAGGTGGACGTTGATGAACTCGGAAGCCGACTCCCACTCGGGGAAGCATCGGTCAAGAATGACGACTTCACCCATAAGAGTAGCGAAAGCCTCGTTGAGCCAGAGGTTATCCCACCAGTCCAAAGTGGCGATGTTACCGAACCACTGGTGAGCAACCTCGTGCGACTGGACACTGGCAGTGCGCTTCTGTCCCTGAAGACCGGACTTCTTCTCGTCGTAGAGGTAGACCGAGGTACGTCCAGTGATGAGACCCCAGTTCTCCATGGCGCCAGCATCGAAGTCGGAGGCGACAAGGGTGTCGAGCTTGGGCAAAGGGTAAGCGACGTCGAAAACGCGCTCGTATTCGGGCAGAACCTTGACCTTAACGTCAAGAGCGTACTGGGCCTGGTGAATGTACTCTGGAGTGGTGTAGACCTTCATAGGGATGACCTTGCCGGTAAGAGGGCTGGTGTAGCTGCTCTCGAGGTGGACGAAAGGACCGTTGGCCCATGCGACGAGATAGGTGGAGACCTTGGGAGTTGTAGCAAACTCGGTGAGCGTCCAGTCATTGGAGGCGTCGGAAGAGACCTCGGTCTTGCCCTCGGTCTTTCCGGCCTGAAGCGAGGCCTCGTCGAGGCCGAGCTCAGAAGCACGGAGAAGCTTGTCCTGCTCGACCTGGGAGATGTCCTTGGTGCTGACAACATCCATGTTGGCAAGCGCGGTGGTCTCCTTACGGTGAATCATGCGGAAAGTGTAGGTCGCCTTAAGATTGGGCTCGTCCCAGGTGGGGATTGCACGACGAGCAGCGGTGGGCTCAAACTGGGTAAGAGCGTAGTAGCCCTTCTTGCCCTCGTGCTCCCAAGTGGAGCGGTAGTAACCCATCATGCTGTTGTCAATGTCGCTGGCAAAGGCAACAACGAGCTGAGCCTTGGAACCCTTGGGGAGCGAGTTGGGAAGCTTGGCAGTAGCACGCTCATGCTTGGTGTCAATGTCAAGGGCAACGATGCTCTTGTTGTCGGTCTTGAGAGCCTGGCTGAGGACAAGCGACTTGCTGAGAGCAAGCTTGGCAGCAGCGTTGAAGCTGATCTCCTCGGTGTCCTCAAGCACATCGAGATCGATGGTGGCAGTTCCAGAGAATTGGAGCGACTCAAGATCCGACTTGAGAGTGATATCGTAGTGGGTAGGGACCACGTTGCGGGGCAAGCGGAACCACTTGGAAGCGTCGGTAGCGTCAGTCATGGCGGAAGAGACAGGAGCAAACGCTGGATCTGCGTAGGCACAAGTTGCGTGGTTTCGGAAGAGAGTGTAGCAAGTAGCTGAGCGAAGCGACTGGTAAGCGGCACGTTGAGAACCAGAAGGAAGCGAGATCGAAAGGATGGCAGCAAAGAGAGAAAAGGCGAGAATGAGGTGAGCCTTTCTGAGGATGAGCGCAACAAGTGACCGCATTCGTTCTGAGATCGCTTTGTGCAAAGACAAAAGCAGTATAGCAGGGCAATTGATGGTTGGGAAGAAAGCTGCGGTGACGGGTTCAGATTGAGCGTACCTTTGAAAGCTGCTTCGAGACCGAGGGGCGTGAAGTTACGCTGCTTCGAAGAGAAGTGGGACCGGTTTGGGCAAGTGGACGGAAAAGTGTACGGGAAGTAGAACGCGGAGCAGAGAAGGCTCGAACGGATAGAGGTACGAGCGAGGACGGTTTCATCTGCAAGCGTTAAAGTGGAAAGTGTTGGTGGGAGGAAAGCGAAGCAAAGCAAAGCAAAGAGTGGCGCCTAAATGTCAGTGCACGCTCGCTCAATTTGCAAGGGTTGACCAAGCGGAGCACCGATAGCCGAGCAAACAACTTACGCACAAACCAAAAATTAGGTGGAAGAAGAGAGGAGAAAAAGACGCGATCGTTCAAAAGTGTCACTTTCAGCTAAGATTGCCAAAGGGACAAAACTTGGGATAATGATCGGATGTGGTCTTTCGAGAAGATGATGGTGGTGGTGGTCTGGAGAGTATGGCGAAGAGCGATGAGAAACACTTTGTGGCGACGCTGACGACGCTCAAGCAACACACACAGAGAGAGACGAGGTTGTGGCAGGAAAGGGCGGCTAGTAGAAGCTCAAACAGGCGGAAAATGGCCGAAAAAGCACACAGAGCAGGTGACCGGTGGCAGACGACACTCTCTTCTTCTCTGGCTTTCTCTCTTCTTGAGACAAGAGCATGATCAAGGTCAGGGTCAGGCTCGGCAGGAAAGGCTCGGTTCTGAATCAAATGCAGCAGCTTGAAGGCGCAGCAGCAGCTAGACCCTCAGCGTGGGGTTGTCAACTCGACCAAAGAAGGTGTGGAAGCGGGTCTTCCGTATAGCAAGCCAGCAGCGTGTGGGCGTGTCACTTGCGTGGCTGCTTTCTTCTTCAGTGAGAGAGGCAGGACACCGTGCGCGTCCCTTACCTGTGCGCTCGTGCCACATTAGACGAGCTCTGCTGCTGCTGTAAGTGATTTTCTTCCTCGGAAAATCTGGCAGCCGCTTGGCCTGAGCCCAGCAGCAAGCAGACTCTTCTCCGTCCCACGCGACCCTGTGCCTGTGTGTTTGTTCCGGCGGCTTCTCCGTCCAGCTGATCCCATCTCCTCTGTTGGCCGCTTCTTTGATCACGGCGAATCCAACGAAGGCTGCAAAGCTCTAGCTCGAGATTCTACTCTGTCATGTGCGCGCATAAGCTTGCTCTGAGATGAAGATTTGTACGGCACAAAGCATACGTTGTTGAGCTGTCGGAGCGAGCCGAGCACTGTGTGTGTGTGTGTGTTGTTCCTGTGTTTCGGCGCGGCGTGGACCGATCCAATCCCAGCTCTTATTCTTTGCGCAGATGTGATCACCGGTCTAAATATGCAAGTCCTGCGTACGGCGGGGTCTCTTCCGTATTCTTCTTCTCCTCTTCTCAGCTTTTCTATCCGCCTCCCGTGGCTGAGCTCGTCTAGCAGAGTCGACGCTAGAACTTCGCCTCCGCTTCCACACTGCCATGTTTTCATGCCGTGGACACTTCTCAAGCATGGGCGAACGTGAGCGAGGACCCTTCGGCTATACAGAACCAAACCACATGTTCGTCTCGCTTCAACTTTGAGGGCGAATCGGACTGAGCTTCTCCGTGGTCGACTTTCCCAATACCTCCCGATGCATTCCAGTCTCAACCCGACCAGTGTTTATGAGGAAACCCACGCATCACACAGTGCAAGTGAGGACAAAGAAAGAGATTGTTCATTTCAAGACACCTGAAGGTGCAGGCTCGGCGAGAGCTTCTATCGCTAAAGTGCGAACAAGTTTTTGCAGCAGAGACAACATGATGAAGAGAAAGTTTGGCCCGCATCAGGGAAGCGAGGCAGAAAGGAAACGAGTGTGACCAGTGACAAGCTATACAACTTGCCCACTGGATGTGGTATACGATACGAAAATGGAATGCTGAGTGGATGTGTTTGAATGCTGAGGCGTCAATCTGGATGATACGTGGATGAGCTCACTGGCCAAAGTAGCCAGGAGGTGGTGCTTGGTTGTGCAAGTTGGTAGTGCTGCTGCCGGCTGACATCTCACCATGGATGCCATTGCCACGGTGTGCCTTGCGCACACGCAGCTGACGAGCAGGCCATCCGGCGTACACAGCGCCAGCTTCCGCAATCTCACCGGATGCCACCAAAGTGTGTTCAAGAAGCATCGAGCGAGGTTCCATGGCGGCTCCCGAAAGCAATCGACTGCCCGTGCGCATGGCACATCCATCACCAATGCGCAGCTTGTTCAAGCTGAATCGTCCTCGCGAATTGATATGAGCCACGACCGAGCAGTCATCCAGACTGACGCGGTCGCCCATCGTCACCAGCTCCGGCTCGGTCAATTGAAGCGATGGCTTGCCACCCGCCCAAATGGCGCAGTCCTTGCCGATCTTAGCGCCAAGTGCTCGCAGATACCAGACAGCAAACGCAGTACCGGAGATGTTGCCATAGATGTGTCCGCCAAAGCCACGACCCAACAGCTTCTGCAAAGTTAGGTGAAGCTGCCAGCGTTGGCAGTACGAAGACTTGTCCCAATCGTAGCGTCCTTCGCGACGTCGACCGATGACTGCCCATTTGGTGGCAATCGTCCAGGCGAAAGCCAGCAACGCCTGGATCGTGAGCATGACTACGAACAGCACCGCAATCATGCCGTAAATGAGTCCAGGTCGCCACCAGTGGTCGTCAAACAGGAATCCGGCCGATGTGTACTCGAAGTGCTTACGCAAGAAGTTGAGGATAAGAACCGTGCCCACCGCCGCCGAAGCCCAGTACGCCGACGAGAAGATGGTCATGCCAACATTGATGACAACCAGCATCAGATAGGGGAACACAAAGAAGTTGGCCTGTCGCTTGTAGAAGGCACGTCCGAAGGGTGTAATAGTCTCGTCGTCCGTGTTCATACCGTTTTCGCTCTTTTCGGGTACTGCTTTACCGAAGCTGACCGCCTCACCGTGCTTGGCACCCATCCAGACACTTCCTTCTTCGTAATGACCGTTACGTCGCGCCAGTGCACCTGAACCCATAACGCACTGCTTGCCGATAATGGTACCCGGAAGCAAAACCACACGATCCGCAATCATGGCACCTCGTCCTACGCGGACACGAGCCCAACCAATGCTGTCGGATGTGAAGACTTCCGAGCGCGATCCGAACACGACATCGTCGCCAATCTCGAGCAGCTCGGGATCTGGACAGTAAATGCTCGAACCAGGCCAGTAGACACGCTTGCCGACACGGGCACCCATAGCACGGAAGATGACCGACGTCATCTCGTAGTGCGTACCGAGAATGGCGAGAGCACGGCGAACACGCGGCTGCGAAAGGAGCTGCTGGTTCATCCAGCGACGGAAGAGCGCATACTGTGTAGCGTTGCGCATCGATCCTTCCTTGTTGAGACCAAGCATACGTTTGACAAAGATACCCAGAGCCAAGTTGATGAGCGGCGGCATACCGTTTCGTACCACACGGGCGACGAAATGCCAGCCGATACGGCGAGGGTAAGCAAACCAAGCAATGACACCCTTGACACTGTCGTGGTGATCAAAGGCGAAAGGCTGAGACAGAAGCATGAACAGCGATGCGAACCATGGCACAAAGCAGATGAATCGCACCAAAAAGATGATGGGATATCCGATCAGCAGGATCAGCGCCCAGTGCGGCTGAGGAGCATTGTTGCGGTTATAGGCGGCGTAAGCATCCGAAGAAGGCTCTTCGTGCGAAGACGATTGCGGGCCCCAGACCGTACCGTCGGCCAATCTGGCACCTGGCGAGATTTGGGTGAAGGTGTTGACAACACAGTCGCGACCGACGATGACGGGCTCTAGTCGGAAGTAGCCATCGCGCTCGACACAGAAGCCACGAACAAGACACTTGTCGATGCGAGCTCCGTCGTGGATGGTAATGAGATCGTGCTCGGCGATCTTAGCGAACTGGTCAATCTTGACATCCGAGCCGATCGACATTCCGAGGAGACGGTAGTAGACCTTCTGCAGGCCTGGCGTCGCAGCAAAGAGACCCTTACCGGCAGTCTTGAGTGACTGGTTAACGATCCACCATCGGAGATGATAATTGCACCACATTGGGTACTTGCCTGGACGATATCTGCCGATGACGATCCACTTGAATGCAATGGCGGTGATAGGGCAGATGATACGACTCGTCAACCTAGCAACGAGAATGGATGCGAGCAGAGCACCGACACGCTCCCAGAAAATGTCACGAATGTAAAAGGCGGAGAAGGCAAGTCCGTGCAAGATGACCGTCCATGTCCAAGCGGCCTTGAACGGGTAGAAGAACAGGAATGGGATGGCTTGGATGAACAGCACCCAAGGATGCGTCTGGCTGCGTGGCTTGTAACCGTGGCTCTGGAACGCAACGTCTTCATCTTCATCGTAGCGGTGAGCGGCGTATGATGCACCGAGCGCGCCCTTGTCGTCGTAACCGTCGTAGAAGTCGTCCTCCTCATCCTCTTCTTCGCCTTGCTCATAGTCGACCAGATCGGCAATGCCGGCAACAGTAGAGTTGTTGAAGAGAGTCGACACTTCAAGTGTGACGTTGGTCTCCTTGCGGATGAGATGCACAAGACGACCGAGCAAGAGACTGTTACCTCCGAGCAAGAAGAAATCAGATTCGGCAGTGATGGAGCCTGCCTCGGTGTCGAGCAGCCGTGCAATGATGTCACGAACGATCAGAGCGGTTCTCGTCATGCTCGAAGCGTTTTGCCTGCGCACTTCGGCCTCCATGGTGTCGAAGTCGATCTGGCCGTGATTCTTAGCCAGGGGTTGGCGGAAGACGTGAAGAGGGTTGGGCACGACGTAGCCGTGGAGCACTTGCGCAAGTGCACGGTCAATATCGGCAGCATCGTAGTCGGCATCCTCTTCGACCTGGATGAAAGCCTCGGGAGATCCATCGCGACGTTGACGAACAGCGGCCTCAATGATGCCGGGAATGCGGTAGCAGGCGCGTTCGACAGCTCGAACATCGACAGAAACAAGGTTGCAGGGGATAGGCTCTGACAAAGGCACTTCCTTTCCGGGAGCCTTGGCTTCAAAGTGACGCTGCAAAGGTGGCACGTCATCTGAAAGCGGGCCGATGCCGAGACGGGTACCGAGCTTGATACGAAGGGGCTTTCCTGCCTGGTTCTTGGGAAGATCGTCCATGTAAACAGCAGCAAATGGCCACTTTGAGGGGTGAAGATGTGATCGCAACATGTTGTGCAACTCTGCAAGACCTACGCGTGGCTGATTGGGTACGGGCACAATGACGACACCGATGGTCTCTTGCAGTACATTGTGCTCGATGGAGAAAGCAAGACACTGCTTGACGCGATCGGAGCATGCTTGTGTGATGGCTTCTTCAACCTCGAATGGGGAGACAACTTCACCACCCTTGTTGATGATCTCCTTGGATCGACCAGTGATGTAGAGGTATCCGTCCGCGTCCATATGACCCATGTCTCCTGAGTCAAACCATCCTTCACTCGAGAAGGCGGAGACATCGAGAGGCTCGAAAGGATCCGCTGACACTTCATAGCCTGAGAAGGTAGGAAGACCTCGGACGGAGACAGCACCGGTTTGGCCGATTGGTAGCTCTCGCTCCTTATCGAAAGGGTCTCGAATCGAGAGGTCGGGACCACAGGCGACACCGGAGCATCCAGGACGATCGAGCTGATAGTTGGTGGGAGGGGAGGCGATGGGCATACATTCGGTCATTCCGTACGAAGGCAGCACGGCACATCCGATGAAAGTTTCCTTGAGTTGCACAGCTAACGAAGGCAGCAGACCACCTGCGGCGTTGGCAATCATCTTGATGTTGGTTTCTCTTGAAGCATCGATGCCCTCTGGTTTGGAAGCAAGGATGGCGTGGTGCATGGTGGGTGCAGCGTAATACCAAGTGGCACCAAGCTGCTTTGCAAGCGGCCACCAAGCGTTGGCGTCAAAGCCTGCGCACATGATAGCGCTACCCGCCGAAAAGACAGGCGACCACAAGTTTCGAACAATTCCACCGACGTGGAAGAGAGGCATCATGTTCATGTTGACACTCTCGGGTCGAAGGTCCCACGAGTAGACGACACAGCACGTGCCCACAATGAGATGACGAAGCGAGTAAGGGACGACCTTCTTCTTGCCCGAAGTACCGGATGTGTGAAGCACAAGACTCTGATGCTCGAGTCCGTGAGGAGCTGAGGGTCTACGACCGGCAGTGTTGGCGGTACCATTCTCGCCTAGCAATGACATATCGAAAATTCCGGCGGGTCCTGACGTGCGTGGCTCGACAAAGATGATCTCCATGCCGTCCTGTTCGTGGAGGAGATGCAAGCCAAGACGCTCGACAGCGTCTCTTGTGGTGACGACGGCTCTGGCACGGAGTCGAAGTGCATCGTCGCGCAGTTCACCAGCGGTACAGCTGGCGTTGACGGGAGCACAGGTATGATATGCGGCGACCGAGAGAAGTGCAAGGGCGTTCTCAGGACCTGTGGGCAGGGCCATCATAACGCGATCATTGGGACCCAAAGGTGTTCCTGTGGACGAACATGGTAGAATGAAGTTGGAGACGAACGACTTGATGTGACGGTGCTCGAGTGGTGGACGAGAAAGGTCAGGCGACCAGAGTGCAGGGTTCGAGGTGGAAGGAAGACAGTCGATGAGGGTGGATATCCTGCCATTGTCGGTGACGTGTTCGGCAATGTGATCACCTAGAGACCTGGTCTTTGGCCGAGGTGGCAGGCTATACAAGAAGCCGAGAGGGAAGTCTGCGCTCATGCTGGGCCAGCCCTAGCAGGGAGTGAGCGAGGTTGTTATAAGTGGGAACTGTGCAAGATGTCGGCTTTGCTGTTAGTCGACTGTGTCGATACAATCTACGGAGTAGATGGAAGGGGAGGAGAAGAAAGTGAACGATGCTGTAGCCTTGTCCTGTTCAGATGAGCTTTCCTGCCGACGCCGATGAGGACTGAGACTTTCGTGAGATAAGACAAGCCGAGGCTAGAAGGTGCAATGAAGCTGAAGGTTTTGGCTCAGCTTTGCATTGATGCCTAGTAGCCTGTGTACGTGTCCGACGGTGTTGTCCGACGCGATGAGATTGATGAGCGGATGAGTCGCAGATGCTGCAATCAAGATGCGGCCCGTTAGGACAGGGAAGAGCGGGTCGTACGTGAAGCGTCTCGCCAACTTGGATCGACTAGCAGCAAGTAAGAGCTTTACGATTAGAAGGTGATGGTGATGAGGATGATGATCGAGGCGTGAATGAGATTGTCAAACAGCCGTTATAGATCAAGGACAAGGATGGAAGGTGAGATCAGGTCAAGAAGATGAATGGATCGTTGGGTCGCATCGAGGATGAGACACTCTGTGCAATTTCAGATTGCTGGCTGGCTAGCTGGCTCGGGCCGTTGACTAAGAAGCGGCGGCAATAGCAAAGGGGCAGCAGCGCTAACTAGAATGACAGTGTGTGCGTGTGTGAGAGCGTGTGTGTGTGTGTGTGTCTCGCTTTGTCTGTCTTTCAGTCTGTCTGGTGTGTGCAAGGCAGCACACGGCGCAATGCGAAATCAATGCGAAGCGTGGATGACAGCTCCGAGAAATTTGAATTGAGAATCGTGCAGCATCAGCAGCAACAGCAGCAACAACGCACACGAGAAGCAGAGACAGAGACGCAGAACAGTGAGCAAGAAAGGAGCCAAAAAGTGGGTCCGCAAGAGCCGATGTGCAGCTGATCCTGCCTGCTTGCCTTTCATCGCGCGCACTTTTTCTCTCTTTCTTTCTCTTTCTCGCTGGCCATCTGACAGCCTAGCTAAGATTCATCTAATTGAGGCGCAGGGTGCGCTTTGCTTTGTTGCGACACACACACATGCTGTGCTATGCTGTGTCGTCCTGACAGGTTTCAGCAAGTGACACATGTCTGTTCCTCTATCCTCTTTTCTTCATCTTCGACCATACCGCAATGCAGCATGCTGGGCAAAATGTCTTGCTTGATCATCGAAATTCTTGATAGAGACTTGCCGATGGACACGGAGGAGTTTGAAATCGCGTCCAAGAAACAGCGAGAGACAGGAGACTTTTGATTTCAAGACGCGCTACAACACACTGCTCAACTGCTTGAACCCTTTCCCTCAAGGTCGCCTTTGAGTCAGTCGGTGTGTGTGTGTGTGTGTGTGTGTGTGTGTGTGTGTGTCTCGTTTCCTTTTGGCTGCTCTTGCTCCGACACACATGGTCAGGGGAATTAGGCGAAGGCGAACGCTCGAAAAATCGACAACCGACTTTTTTGTCGCAACCGACATCCTCTGCCACGCTTCGCCTCGGAGTTGCACAGAACAGGGGCCTTGCCAGATGATCCACCCTCAACAGTCACCGCCCACTCTTCTTTGCATTGCATTGTCAAATCATGACCCTTCTTTCAGTGCATTGCGGGTGATGCTGCTGATTCAACTTAGTGCTACGAGTTGGTCTGGAACGTATCGAGACCCATTGTGTGCGGTATGTGGACAAAGAGCAAGAGTGCCAGTGACAGCAAGAGCGGGTTGAAGAGGGGAAAAAATGCATAAGCATGCCAGCCAGCATCTCGGCAGCTCTCCGACTCTTATGCATATGTACGGCGCCAGAGCCTGCGCGGAGCATTAAATCTCGTGCCGCGCGGTGACCAAATGTGCAGCCCAAAGCCGGCACAATTCACCTCTTCCGATCCATCGCATGGACAAGGCAAGTTCAGATGCTTCAAGCGAAGCTGGCAATGTATCTCATTCATTGATGATTGGTGCAAGGAAAGCTCCTCTTGCGAACGTACCAACGAAGAATCAGGTTGGGTCAGTGCGGGTCAGCAAGAACCGCCAGAGGCGATGGCTGCGGATAGTACGGCGTTCATCCTGCAGGCGGTGCGAGCTCGGTTGCTTGACTGACTCTAGGAGAGTGCGATACGGCTAATCTACGTGTAATGAAAAGGTGCCGTCTCGGAAATGAACGAGATCAACAGGCCGACCAGAGTCAACTGCTCAACGGGATCGGCTCTCCAACGCTTCTAACAGACAGCCGTCAAGACTTACGACGTGACGAACGACACGATGTGCACAAGACACCGTCGCGCCGATCTGAGCATCGCTTCTTGTTTCGATATCATCTCGCTTCCAACGGGAGCCAGCGTGATGTGTAGGCGAGCACAAGGATCGCAACACACAGCGTCAAAGGGAAAAAATGCATTACAGTCTGATTCGAGGCAGCCAAGGCGCATATCGGCCCAACTCTGCTAGGCGCCAAGCGCTCCAACCAAGCGGAGCTGCAGACCCGCTTTCGTGGACAGGCTTGGCATAAATCGACGTCGATCACAGCCTTGCCACCGCCAAGCCTTGTTCGATATTCCAGATCCTCTGTGACTTGATGCTACACCAATGGGCAAGCATTGATTGTTCGCCAAGGGTCATCCGGAAACAATGACAGACACATGGTCAGAATGTTTCATTGATGTCGGATCTGCGAGGCAGTGCTCGCGCGTCCAGACCGAGGAAAATGGTCTCAAACGGAACGGAATCGCGATGATCATTAGCACGAGCCACTCTTGGTTGACCAAGACGAAGCGAGATGTTCCGACGTCAGCGCAATTTATCAGCTTGTGTGGCGCCCTCTTAGGCTGTACCGCGGAATGAACCAAGAGTATGGCGTCTAAGACCATTCTTAACCAGCGGCAGCAAGTAAGTCGACCATATGGCAACGGGCAACTCGCGCCTCGGACTTCGGTCAAACTCACGCTGCTACTGCATTGCGTTGGCGCCATTCTGCATCGCTGAGCTGCTATCGGTCCATGTCTCATGCCTCCCGTCATACTCGGAAAGTCATCTTTCAGAGCCAGGTCTCCCCGTTTCAAGGCCGTGGGAGCCAATTCATGGACAGCAAATAGGAAACGACATCCTTGACCTAGTCAGGGTGTCTTCTCGCGGTACAAGAACAACATAGCCGAGACAGGATTTGAATGCCACACGCTGTCATCTTGGCTCGCCAAGCAAATTCCTCCGATTCTGCAATTCGAAATCGGCTCAGAAGTTGCGAGCAACTGAAACGTTTTGTTCGTCAAGGGCGTAGTAACATGTTAAGGACTTCGACTGCTCTCGCACGGCAATGCATTGGCCGTAGCAAGATCGAGACAAGGCAGCCTCTCCGCGAAGACCATGCTCGCCGTGCGACGATGTCATTGTTTGGCACACCACATATCGGCAATAGGGAATGCTTCCTGCCGTGCAATGACACCTCAGAACGCACAGGGTGCGAGAGAGATCGCAGAGTCGTTGCAAGAGCGGGACGGCAGTAGACTCGGCCCATAGGATTGATCGCATCACGATGTTTGCCGCACGAGCTCAAAGACCGAATTGACCGATGAGACTTTGCTCGCGTGCGAGAACCTCGAAAACATTTCTCCCCGGTCCATCGATGCGACAGCTACGATCTCGCCCCGCAACTTTGTCTGAGGACATGCGGGGCAGACACAAGCAATAACATGCTGCAGCTCTTTCGCTGTTGAAGAAATCGAGGTAAGTAGCTTGCTGTATTTCCAGCGGAAGAAGATTCAAGGGAGAGAGGCATGCTTGCTGACCGGCGCCAAAACCAAGACTTTCACCGGCTTTGTCGGAAGAGCTCGGCTCGAATTTGACCGTTTCCCAAGATGCGGTGTGTCGTCAGTGTGGAATCTCGACCAGAATCGGGCTTTTTCTTGCTTCAATCCAGCCAGGCACGAGAAAAGGCGCTCTCTGACTTTTTGGGCTTGGTTTCGATTTTCAAACGCATCACCGTCATGATCTTGTGTCGAGCGTCTATTGCAGCCAGCCAGCCAGCCAATCACCGTCAGGGTGTGCAGCTTTGACCTCCAGAATCTTCTGCAGACCGCTGAGTATTGAGCCGGTCGGCTGCTCTTCCCTGCTACGAGTGTCCCTTCCCCGCTAAGTTACCACACACAGAGCCGCTGAACCATCTCATGCCGGATCTGAATCTGTGTATGCGTCTGTTTAAGTGTGTGTGTGTGCGAAGAAGAAGGAGAAGAAGAAGAGCAAAAAGTGATGTTACCGGTCAATGTCTACGCCCCGACCTGCAGATCGCACTTGTGTGTGGTGGATTGAGTGAAGTGCCTGCTACAAGCTTTGAACCAACGGCTTTCCTCGTTGCCCTGATCCGACCGGTTCATTTCCCCGGACGGCCCTTTCCATCATTGCCCTTTGAGCCGGTCATCCTGTCCTCCCATACGTTCTTCCTTCCATCCTTTCTTGCCGGTTGAATATATCCCTAGCCATCCATCTCGCTTTTCCTTCTCCTTCCCCATCTTTTCGCTTCTTTTCGCCCCACGTCCTCCATCCCCGCAAAAGGCAACCAACTCCCGCCGTCGCAAGTCGGAACGTCGCTTTATCGCAAACCAAGTCGCTACAAGCTTCCACCTATGACACTTCTCGGTCTGGGTCGTTCGCAAGCTCGCTCGTCTGCTTCACGACTCGTTGCATCCGCCGCCGCCGCCTCTACCAAGTCCATCGCTGCTCCTACCGCCGTCATGTCCTCGCGCTACTCTTCCACCTCCACCAAGAGTGGTGGAATCGGAAACGGACCCATGTACGAGGGTCAGAGCTCCATGCCTCACCTTCCCGTTCCTAAGCTCGAACAGACCTTGGAAAAGTACTTGAGGACCACCATCCCTCACCAGACCAAGGAATCGCTTGCCAAGACCGAGAAGGCCGTTCAGTCGGCTCTTTCGGGTGAGGATGCCAAGCTCGTACAGGAGCTTCAGAAGCGTCTCGAGGACCGTGCTACCAAGGAGGGCCGTGAAAGCTGGCTCAGCGAGTGGTGGAACGATGCTGCCTACATGGCTTACCGTGACCCCGTTGTCCCCTACGTCAGCTACTTCTACTCGCACAAGGACGACAAGACCCGCCGAACCGGTCCCAAGCGTGCTGCTGGTCTGCTCAAGGCTTTCCTTGCTTTCCGCAGACTCGTTGAGACCGAGCAGCTCGCCCCCGAAAAGGGCAAGGCTGGCCCTCTCTGCATGAGGTCGTACAAGTGGATGTTCAACTCGAACCGTATCCCCGAGAAGCCTTCGGACACTGCCGTCAAGTACGACTGGAAGGCCAACAACCACCTCGTCGTTCTCCGCAACGGTCACTTCTATGAGTTTGACCTCATTCACAATGGTGAGGAGCTCAGCGAGGCCGAAATTGAATCGCAACTCGAAAGGATCCTTTCGGACTCGGCTTCCAGCAAACCTGCTCCTCAGCCCATCGGTGCCCTTTCCTCCAACAACCGTGACAAGTGGACCGATTCCCGCAATGCTCTTGCTGCCGTCTCTGGCAATCAGCAGGCCTTGGAGCGTATCGACAGCTCCGTCATTGTCGTCTGCCTCGATGAGACTACTCCTCGCAGCATCGAGTCGACTGCCTGGCAGCTTTGGTGCGGAGACGGCAAGAACCGTTTCTACGACAAGCAGCAGATCATCACTTTTGCCAACGGCAAGTCCGGATACATGGGTGAGCACTCCATGATGGACGGTACCCCTACCCTTCGTCTCAACGACTTTGCTATCCAGGCTCTTGCCGCTGGCAAGATCGACCTTGGCAGCTCCAACCGTACCGACTTGCCCGCTCCCAAGCAGATCAAGTTCAACACCGACAAGACCGTCGAGGCCAAGATCGAGGAGAGCATCAAGGACTTCAACGAGCTTATGGGCAAGCACGACCTTTCGGTGCTCGACTTCCAGGGTTACGGTAAGGGCGCTATTAAGAAGTTCAAGTGCTCGCCCGACGCTTGGGTTCAGATGGTGATCCAGCTTGCTTACTTCAAGATGTACGGCAAGCCTTGCCCCACTTACGAATCGGCTCAAACACGAAAGTTCAAGTGGGGACGTACCGAGACCATCCGTTCGGCCAGTGTTGAATCCAAGGCCTTCTGCGAGGCTATGGAGTCGCTCAAGGCTTCGGATTCGGAACGATACGAAAAGTTCCAGGCAGCTGTTAAGCAGCACTTGTCGTACGCTACCGCTGCTGCTGACGGCCAAGGTGTCGACCGTCACCTCTTCGGTCTTAAGAAGTTGCTCAAGGAAGGAGAGAAGTTGCCCGCGATCTACGAAGATCCCGCTTTCGGTATGACTTCCAACTGGAAGCTGTCAACTTCGCAGATCTCGTCCGAGGTTTTCACCTGCTGGGGCTTCGGTGAGGTTTCGCCTGAAGGTTTCGGCTGTGCTTACGCCATCAAGGAGAACTCGCTCACTTTCACCTTGACTTCGTTGGGTCTCGGTGCCGCCGATTTGAAGGAGTACATTAACGAGGCTGCCGTTGAACTTCGTGACCTTCACTTGCGTTTGCAGCAGAACGATGCTGCTAAGAGCAAGATCTAAGCGCGCCAAAGCAAAATCAAAGTTGTCTGTATCCTGACGTTGATCTAAGACCATGTCACCTTCTTGTATATATTATCCTTATCGACGCATGACCTCAAAAAGTTAATTATAGAGTCATCTCTTGGATCAAGTCTGCGTCTGTCAGTATGTTGGTCGCTGAGGCAGAGCACTGTGCTTTGGTATGACTGACTGCCTGCTTAGATTGAAACAAGAGCATGTGTTATTAAGTGACCCATTTTTGAGCGTCGCTTTTCTGGCGACTTTTCTGAACCCCTTTTGTTCTCGGATCGGCAAAAATCGAAAGAAGCTTTCTTCTAGAGGTGGAGGCTTGATCCGAAAAAAATGCCGGTTTCAGGGTTCAAGCAAGGAAGCTGCCACTCAAATCAGCCCTCCTCACCATACTTTGATCTTGGTTAGCAACCTCACCAAACATATTTGACAACGTCCGAAGCTCTTGACCAGCAAACGAGCAGCAGTGCATCAAGCGACCATGCTAAGGTCATTGTTGCGAGCTCCAATAGCGGGCCTAAGAGCAGCTCAACTGGCACGCTGTTCGAGCTCCTCACTCAAGACATGGTCACACGATGCAGCACGGCAGACAATAGCTTCGAAGTTGCAACAACCTCAGCAGCTATGTCTTTATCGCACATTCATATCCTCCGTATCTCTGCGACAGACGGGCAGCTCATCAGCCCTCGACAACTCGGCAGAAGACACATTACGGACGGCGTTAAACGACACAGCAACGAGTACCTCCACTACCAAAACCAGCTCCTTCGTCCCACGGCAGCAATTCGAGCTACCCACCACCACCCCATCCTGGTACGCTGGCCACATGGCCCGCGCCATCCGATCCATGCCTTACCTCCTAGCACGCTACCCACCCCCTCTCGTGATCGAAGCTAGAGACGCTCGTCTCCCTCTCACCTCGATCAACCCTGTCTTTGAAAAGATCCTCAAAAAAGCACCCACCGCCAACGACGGCTTGGACGAGATCCACTCCGAAGACTCTTCTTCCACCTCACAACGTGGTGCAGACGCCTCAACATGGCGTAGTCGCCGTCTCATCGTCTACCTCAAGCGCGACCTCATCGACGCCACCGTTGAAACGAATTTTTTGCAGGCATTCCGCGATCGTGATCCGCACCAACACATCCTCTTCGTTGACACTCGGGTAGACGCCGACGTGAAAAAAGTCTTACATTGGGTTCAAAAGCAAGCTCGTAAAATTGCCTCCGATGACGCGGTCAACAAGCCTCCCAAAGCGATTTCAGAAAAAGCGGAGAAGAGGGCCAAAAAGGGCTTGTCAGGAGCGTTCCGCCATACTCCTACACCGGAAGAAGGGGTGAGGTTGTTGATTTTAGGAATGCCTAACGTCGGCAAAAGTAGCATGTTGAATGCACTGAGAAGGGTCGGAACAGGAAAAGGGAAGGCGGCTAGTACGGCTCCTCATCCGGGACATACGAGGAAATTGACGGGGACCGTTAGGATCAGTAAAGCTGGTCCTTCGAAGGTCGAAGCTGAAGACTTACCTGCGCTGGGGAGACGGTCGACGAGGAGAAACGCTCTTGCGCAGCAGTACGATGAAGAGAACAGCGAAGAAGAAGCAGTAGTGGCTGGTGGAAGCTCGTTTATGATCTCCTCAACTTCGAGTGAGAACGAGGGTAGTGAAGCCTCAAAGTCAGCCAACGGTGAAGCGGCGGAAGAAGGCGACAAGAAAGCCAAATCCAAAAACCCGCCGATCTACGTCTACGACACACCCGGCGTCATGGTCCCCTTCCTAGGCCATGGCGCATCCGGTGCCGAACGCGGGATCAAACTCGCCATCACCGCAGGCATCAAAGATTCGTTATTCGACGTTCAACTTCTCACCGATTACCTGCTGTATCGACTCAACTTGCGCCCTTTCCCTTCTTCTTTGGAAGGGGTTGAAAATGCGGTTGGGCTACCGAGCTATGTGCAAAATTTACCTCTTTCGGTCGGAGACTACCTAGCTACGTGCGACGACGCGCAAGGCCGAACCAATTCGATCGCCGAACTCCTCTGGCACGTCGCTGGTAAAGCGCCCGGTTCACTTCGCAAGGGAAACATACGAGACTTGGACGCAGCCGCTACGTTCATGCTCCAGCACTGGCGCCTAGGCAAACTCGATCCCAACACCGAGCTCGATCTCAACACCACCGATGCGGAGGAAATCAAACGCAGGGTCAACTACTTTTTCGAGAGCGGGGGAGAAGTTGGTGCATCCACCGGGGTCAGTGCCGGGCCGATGGTGGTAGGTGGTACCACGCAGGAAAGGGAAGAAGGGAGGGGGGAGAGCAGGACGCAAGTGAAAAAGCAACAGAAGAAACAGGACGTTTTGGCGAGGAAACGCAAGTTGATGGACAAAGGAATCAGCGTTGGCGCCAAGAAGTCAGGACCTAACGCCAAGGGTGGTGGCAAGAAGAGGAGGAAGTAGTGCAGCAGCACAGGAATTCCACATTCGTCTACGTTAGACACCTGCATTTGTATTTGTATCGATTCCACCATCTCAATCAAGCATATCTCTCGGCACCGTACACCCCCTTTCCTCCTTCCCTCTTTCATTCTGAGGGCGATTGTTCAGGCAGACACAAACCCACACCAGATTCTCGCGAACGATCGAAAACTGCGTGATATCTATACTATTTCGATCTCGACGGCGAACAAGAAGGGCGGATTCCGTTTTGTCCCACGGAAGCAGAACATGAAGGATACGTCTCCCCTTTAGTTCTTAGGCTTGTACTCAGTGGGACCCAACATAAACTCTGGCCTAACGATCTTCTTAAACTCTTCCTCCGTCATGAAACCCAATGCCACGGTTGCGTCGATCAACTTGGTCCCCTCCTTGTGCGCCTTCTTCGCCGCCGCGGCAACATTATCGTATCCGAGGTGGGAGTTAAGAATGGTCGCGAGCATGAGCGATTCGTTCAAAATCTTGTTAATCGTATCCCTGTTGGCCTCAATCCCAACCACACAATTCTTGGTGAAGGATCGGGCGCCGTCTGCCAAGAGCCTAATCGACTGGAGGAGGTTCTTGATGAGAACAGGCTTGAAAACGTTGAGTTCGAACTGGCCGTACGAACCGGCGACGCTGATGGTGGTGTTGTTACCAATGACTTGGGCTGCAACCATGGTCAAAGCTTCGCACTGAGTAGGGTTGACTTTACCAGGCATGATCGACGAACCGGGTTCGTTCTCTGGCAAGCTCAACTCACCAAGACCGCAACGAGGACCCGAACCGAGGTATCGAATGTCGTTGGCGATCTTCATGAACGAAACGGCAACCGTGTTGAGGGCTCCACTGGCCTCAACGATGGCATCGTGAGCAGCGAGGGCTTCGAACTTGTTCTCGGCAGTCTCGAAAGCCAAGCCGGTAATGTTGGAGATCTCGGCAGCGACCTTCTTGTCGAATCCAATGTACGTGTTCAACCCAGTTCCGACGGCGGTACCACCCTGGGCGAGCTGCGAAAGACGGGGGATAACAGCCTTGACGCGCTCAATACCGTTCTCGACCTGCTTGACGTACCCGCTGAACTCCTGACCAAGGGTCAAAGGGGTAGCGTCCTGCAAGTGGGTACGACCAATCTTGATGATGTCGTCAAACTCGGCGCGCTTGGCATCGAGAGCGGATTTCAACTCCTCCAAAGCAGGGATGAGCGACTTGGTGATCTGAGTGACCGAAGCGACGTGCATAGCGGTAGGGAAAGTGTCGTTGGAAGACTGACTCATGTTGACGTGGTCGTTAGGGTGGACGGGGTCCTTGGAACCAAGTTCACCGCCGAGGATCTCGATAGCACGGTTGCTGATGACCTCGTTGACGTTCATGTTGGTCTGAGTACCCGAACCAGTCTGGAAAACGACGAGGGGGAAGTGGCTGTGGAGCTTGCCAGCAATCACCTCATCAGCAGCCTGGCAGATGGCATCGGCAACCTTGGGGTCAAGACCGAACGACTTGTTGACGGTAGCAGCGGCCTTCTTGAGAACACCGAAAGCCTCGATCAAAGGGTCGGGCATGCGCTCTTGAGGTCCACCAATGTCGAAGTTCTGGAGCGAACGCTGGGTCTGAGCACCCCAGTATCGGTCGGCGGGGACTTGAAGAGGACCGAAGGTGTCCTTCTCGGAACGGAACTTGCCCTGAGACATCTTGAAAGCGGAGGAAGCAAAGCCACGGAAAGCGGGGGTGGCAGCAGAGGCGACGGCGAGACGAGGTACGACTCGAGTAGATCCCTATTTGGTGGTGATAGCGAGAGCGAACAAGCGCAACAAAGTCAAGTTTGCGGGCAGGCAGACAAAGATGATGGTGAAGAAAGTCAGTATTGATGTCGTTGATATAGCTAGCAGCCAAGTCGCAAGAGCGAGAAGCTGGCTCTTGACAAAGTAGCGAACGGGCCAACTTTCCGAGAGAGAATCGCATCCTTCTCGTCCACTCCCACAGTGATAGGATTTGCTGTCATGCAACCCCGCATCTTTCCGATGGGAGTACTCCGTGCTTTCCGAGAAGCAGCCATCATCCAGAGCTGCGGCTTCTGGCCCAATCATCATCATCAGCATGGGAGTACCGGTCAATTAGCAGCAGCAGCAGCAGCAGCAGCAATTTCAACAGCATCCAGCGAAAGCCGAATATCATCGGTGTCCAGCAGCCGAACAAAAATACGCCGCCTTGACCAACACTCAGATGAGCCGTGCAGAAGCACGCGCGCTTTTCTCGCTTCTCGATCGGGGCACCTTTCGTAAATTCCATCTCTTCTCTCGATTCGAGGAAGCCCCAAGATTTTGGGCTGAGGCCGTCTCCCGCTTTCCTGCCTACTTTTCATGATGCTTTCATTCTTCTCCCGTACTCTCCTCTCCGAATTCAATCTTGCTCTTCCTCCTTGACCTCGCTCTGTATCTGCTTGAAATGACAGAAACTTACCCTGAGGGATCGAAGAGCGACAGATCGAGCAACCATTTTGTTACACTGCAAAGGAGGTGAGGAGGAGTGCTTTGTGCGTGTGGGAGTGGATGAAGAAGAAGAAGGGAAGGTGAGAAGAAGACGCGAAGGAAGTGGGATCCAAGCTCAACATACAGGCCAGCGATTGCTTGTTTCTCCTTTTCTGGTTAACCGGTTGCTCGGTGGGGCGCTTTCGGCGCATTCGGATCAGCTCGGCGAGTCTTTCTTGCGGTCTCGAAAAATTGGCCGTTGAAAGATCTAGCCTTGCTTGCTTGCCTTGCATCGCATTGCGATCCTGCTCCAATATGGTCGGCAGCAGACTTTGCCTGCCCATCACTACCAGCCCATGTCTGGATCGTCCTTGACCTGCACAACAGAAATCAAACATGTGTGCTCCAGATATCTTTCTAGCTTGTCAAGTGTTCCTCGTTACGATCATCATCCTCCCCGTTCGTCCCTCTCGGAACGGACGTAGGAAACCTGAACTTTCTACCTGTGTGACAAAGCCACCTCGGCACCCTCAACAGCACAGTGCCAGATTTCAGTGGAGCTCTCGCTGCACCATCAAATACGCAAGGCCTCAGCGGCTCAAAGATATTCCCACACCCGCTTTCTGACGTTGCAGCAAGGGATTCAAAGGCGTCGATCCGTGACTTTCCGAGTTCGTGAAATTCCGCTCAAAAAAAGGGACCAACACTCGCTAAAGCCGATCCGCAATACACGTCATGCATCTCTTTCCGCTCTCGAACCTCAACACTCTAACGCCTTTCCGCACATTTCCAGATGTGAGACTGCTCAACGCGTACAAAGATGGGTATATTTCTCTCGTATCGTAAAACAACGCTAATATGACGACGTGGAAGAAGAGGAAAAGCCGAACCACTTGCTCCAGTTACCGGCTGCAGCTCCTCTTCTGCGCTCATCAGAAACGTTGCGCTCTGGCCGGTCATCGAGCGAAACAGCTCGCCCAAAGACGTCTTCCAAGCCAGTCGGCTGTTGGGGCTCCCAGAACCGCTGTGGACCCAGTTGAAAGTCGCGGTAGTGGGACGAGGGTTGAGTAGATCCCCGCTGTGCTCGGATTGTGTTCGCAGAAGTCGAAGAAGGGAAGCCAAAGGATTGAGGAGTTCTTGGCCACTGACTTGCCCATGAGGTTGGGCTTGTTGCAGGGAGTGCTTGCTCCCAGTCGTCGTCGGATGACTGCGACATGCGTCTCGCCGCGTATGCAGTGGCATCCTCCATGACGGCGTCACCATCCGCATCTCGAGCGACTGGAGGGATGACGAGGCCGTTGTCATTCTGCAAGTCCGACGCTGGCTCGCTGCTGCCGTTTGTGTAGTTCAGAGCTGAAGGGTGTCGAATTGCCTGGTCGTCTAGACTCAGACTCGTCAACAGCGGATCGCTTCCAACATCTATTTGCTTACTATGCGAGCCGTTGGCAAGGATCGGCTTCGAGACAAGCTGCAACGGCGATGGGTATCGAACTTTCAGCTGCAGAGCGGCAAATGCCGTCAGAGCAACCTCGCCGACAAGTAAAGTGGCTGCTGTGAGCTTGAGAAGGTGCGTGGCGTCTTTTCCGGTCGTTGCCTCGGCCCAATGCATCGAGCTCGAAAGCGTGCTCGAATGTAAAGCCGACAAGACAATCAGCATCAGTGCAAAAAGACGCAGAGTGAGGACGACAAGCTGAGTAGTGCGCCATGTCTGAAACCCTGTACGTTCAGCTCGGACCTGGCGGGCCCGTGCTCTGAGGATGGAACGCTTGAGCAAGTCGACCTGGCAGCAGCATACGAGCAAATATGGCAGTGCAACGAAGGTGAAAAGCACTACCGATGCGGTGAAGGCCGACACCGGTTCCGACATAATGCGTTCGACAGCCATGTCCAGCCTTGATGCCATGTGGGTAGACTGAAGCCAGGTCATCAGATACAAGCTCCATACACTTGCGTTGACCAAAACGAAGCAAAAGATGCTGATCGAAGAGGATTCATCCTGTCCGAAGAATCCTCTTCCGTGTCTTGGATTTTGAGGTTCGGAAACACTGCTTCTCGTAGCTGCAATATTTGTCCCCGCAGGCCTGCCATCCTCCGTCGCATTTGCCCTGTCCTCAATCTGACCAAGGTCGGCGTTCGAAGCCTTCTTCTTCAGATCCAGCCACTTCCCAAGACTCCAACTTCGTGCGAACTGGTCTCGTTCCGCAATCCTCTCCTGAACCCTTGGCGCGCATTTTGAACAAACGGGTGGGTACCGCGCTGCTATCGAAGCCTCGTATTCGGCAAGGTGTGCAAGCTTTCCTTCGTACTCTGGACTGTCTTCGTTCGGGAGATAGTCTGCGAGCATGTTCAGCGTCAAGATCTGATTCGTCTGGCATGTGTGACAGAAAGCAAAACGTTCCTTGCTCGGCAATGCAGTGTTCAACGTGGCTGCGAGTCGAGCAGGTGAAGCAGTGGCAGAAGCATGAGGTCGAGTATGGCGCATCAGCTGTGTACGGTCGCGATTCCAATCTTCATCCCACATCGGTCGAGTGTATTGCTCAACAGGCGCGCCGTCCTCTGTTGCGACATTTTGGCAGTGACAGCTTGAGCAGAACCAGTTCGTAGGAGTGCCAGTGGAGATGGTGGATGTCGACGTAGAAGCTACGTCGGATGGGTGTAAAGGATGCTTGCTTCCTTGGGAGGTAGAGTCGGGCTTGTAGGGTGGCAAGATGATGCTAGTGGTGCGGCAGAAGAAGCATTCGCGTTGAGGATAGCCAGACGCTCCTCTGCCCGACCAAGGCCACATCTCTGGCAACCGTGTCAATCCAGGCTCGTCTACCCGCTGAGGAGCATATTTGAAGCGGTAGTCGCGGAATCGTATGTATGACGCCGAGTGACGGATTGAAACGACGCTTTCGACTAGTCGGATGGTTTGATGAGATGGTGATGAGCAGGTGACAACCAAGCAGAATCGATGCTTTGCAATTCAACGCTTCGGCACACTTTCGCACTTTTGGCACTTTCAGGGTCCAGTCGGATGACACGCGACTCAGCCATCTTCGGAAGTCGCCGACTTGGATTTTTTTCCTTCTCTCTTTCAATTCTTCGTGCATCCTCCACCTTGACAAGATTGCAACTTTGATCTTTCCTTGTCCTCAGCACATCACGCTTCCACCTGCCCTCCATCTCGACTCGGCGTCAACTTCCACGTTCAGCGCTACTGTGGCATTTCAGGGAAACGAGCTTAACGCGAAGAGCTGCCAAGTAGCCCAGCTCAAGGCAGCAGCCACAATGAAAGCTGTCCTCCGCAGCAAGAGCTTCCTCCCGGTGGCGAGGACTCACAGCACAGAAGCTCATCTCCCATCTTTGTCAGCATCGAGAAGCGTTTTCATACACTCTGTCGGTCGTCATGTCTCTACGAGCTCACCAGCCAGCTCTTCGAGAGCAGCAGCACTCGCCAAAGCGGCCGAAGCTTCCGCCTCCGCTTCAGAACGTTTAGCCGCAGAGGGGGCCCCGATTATGGGGCCTTCCTACTCTGCTCGTCAAGACGCCAATCGCCTCGATTCAAACAACCGCATCCTCGCCGAACATGACGAATCTTCAACACATTTCAATCTAAGCTCATCCCAAGCCCGGCGTTCGAGAGCTGCCAGATTCGGCAGTAGTCGACACGTCACTTACGCCTCGCCACTTCCCAATGACTCAGCTGTGGTACACTCTTCACAGTCAGTAAACGAGGAAGACGAGGATGAAGAGCAACTCGCACTAGCCTACGCTTCTCCGACCGGCACCTCGACATCCTCAATATACTTGCCCGAGTACGTCGCATGGGCAATCTCGCAGCTCATTGCTGCAGCCAACGATCCCAAACTCCTCCGTGCAGATCACCTTAAACTCGCCCACCTCACCGACCCGCAAGAACACATGGCGGAAGCAGCACACATCCCGCCTAAACGATCCTCTCTATTGCATCTCGCCACCGTCTCCCCACATCGCTACGCTGCCATCCTCGCAGTCCTGTCCGAGGTACGACAGCGACTTTCTTCCTCCTCTGGCTTCGTCGATGGCTCCTCTGCTGCACTGGAAGAAGCACTGCCAAGATGGACGCCGGACACGGTGCTCGATTTCGACTGTGCCGCCGGCGAAGGTCTTTGGGCCGCAGCACAGGTGTTCAGACAAGACGATGATGCGCGTAGCACCACCTCGCTAAAGCAATACTACGGCTACGACAGGCGGCCGAACCTGCTCAAGAGTGGTAAAAGAGTCGCTCAAAGCTCAACGAACAACGTTTCGCCAGCGGTGCCAAAGAAGCCCGAAACGGAGGTGAAATTGAAGGACGAAGGCGAAGAGATCGAGGTGGACGGCGTGACGTATTACGAGCAAGAAGCGCAGGAAGCTGATGAGGCGTTGGAAGAGGGCGAGGAGGAAGAAGGAGATCTCGAGCCAGCGCTGGAATACTTTTCTGGGCCGAAATCAGCCATGGCATCGGTCGAGAAGACGTTCCAATCTGTCCCACTCGCTAAGGACTTAGCCGCCGCTGGTTCCGGTGGCCGCTCGCTAGCGATCTCCGCGTTCGCACTCAGCCTGATGACTAACGACTCGAACCGCTTCGAAGCCGTCCAAGCCATGTGGGAGTCGGGTGCGGAAGTCATTGTCATTATCGACCAAGCCACACCCCGTGGTTTTGCCAGTGTCGCTTCCGCCCGAGCACAGCTCCTCCAACTCGGCAAAAGGGCCAACGACGGTGCAACTCAGGCAGCACACGTCGTTGCGCCCTGCTCGCACGATAAACCCTGTCCACTGTTGCATCCTTTTGCCATCAGTTCTTCGATCGCTTCAGTGGTGGGTGTTAGATCGGATACGGGCAACCCGGCCAAGAGTAAGGATGTGTGTGGGTTTACGGCGAGGTATCATACACCGACGTTTTTGAGGCGGACGAAGCATTCGGATCGGGGAGAGGAGAACGTAGGGTATAGCTACGTTGTAGTGAAGCGTGGACCTAGGCCGAGTTTGGTCGGTGAGGCGCAGCGGAGGGGTGCAGCAGAGCTAGAGACGATGCAAGCAATGGTAGAGGAGATGTCGGAAGAGGCGAGTCACACCAAAACGGGCATTTTGGATCTGCTGCGGAATGCAAAGAAGGCTAGTGGTGAGAGGAGGATGTTGGAGGAAGTGGATGCGAACGCAGCCCTCACCTCCTTTGCGTCTGGAGAAGCATTGTCTGGGTCTGTTGGAAACGATGCCGCTGTCGGAAGTGAGGTGGACATGTCGGACGAACAAGCCATGGACGAACTGCTCAAGCTCCTACCTGAAGCGATGAAAGCCGAACTCTCTTCCTCTTCGCAAGATCCCAACGCCGACCTCTCCGACCAGCTCACACCGGAACAAATGGATGCCATCCTTGCTACCGTTCGCTCATCCATGTCCCCTTCTTCCACTTCTACATCATCCTCATCATCTTCGAAGGCTGCGCCCTCGATGGATGAAGTCGAAATAGACGGCGACACAATCTCCGTCCCCGTCCCTTCGGCCGCCAGCGAACTTGCGATGCGACTGGAATCCTTCTCCTGGCCCCGCCTGATCAAACCTCCACTCAAAAAGGGAGGACACGTCACACTCGACGCCTGCTGCGCATCAGGTAACATAGAGCGTTTCACAATCAGCAAAGCGTCCGGCAGACAGGCGTATCAAGATGCAAGGAAGGCGAAATGGGGAGATTTGTTCCCACATCCACCGAGGGGTAGGAGTGTGGTCAAGGTGTTGAATCCGGTTACTGCTCTCGAGTATGCTGCGTTGCAAGAGGGCGCAGAAGGCGATGAGGCCGTGAAGGTTGGAACAGAGGAGGAAATGATGACAAACCTCACTCTGCGGGCACCTAGCAAACTCTCTCCCTCCTCTGGTTCCTCTAAGAAAACCAAAGGTGTACAAGTGATGGGGTTGGAAGATGGCGAAGACGCAGACACCATCCTTCGCGAGCTATTTGAAGATCTTGACCCATCTTCTTCCATTATCACCGCTTCCAACGCCACCCTTTCGGTCGGAGGCACGACAAAGACCCCCACCCCACCGATCGATCGTGGAATAGCATCCTACCGTCTCATCTCACCCAACCTCGTCACCCCTACCCGAAAGCAAGAGAAACGAATCAACATCAACTATGCTAAGAAATGGGATCCCTCCCCACACTCCCGCACCAAAACTGATCCCTCCGCCGCCGCAAGGCTAGCCAACACCAAAACCAACCTCAACACCCGTCAAACAGCTAAGCCCAACAATGCGATGCAACAAGAAGAGGGAGGGGGTGAAAGATGGGAAACAGAAGGGTTTCAAAGCACCCTCCAATCCGCATCCACTACCCCTAGATTAAGAGTAAGGAGAAGCTCGAGGAAGAAATCGCGCGGTGACTGGGACCAAGAGTTGTTCGGACACTAAATCCAGCCCTCCCAGCTCAACTACTTGCATCACGATAGAAGCATATCCAATGATCGATAGACGAGTGAAAAGACGATAATGATAGCAGTAGCGGTATATCAGATGAACAAAGGATGAAAAGACAAGAAAGTGCACTGCGGAATTGACTGTGTGCGAGTGTGCATGCGCGAGTGTGCGGAACAGTGGAAAGGCGGCGAAAGAAAGAACGTGGGTTGCGCGAGGGAGGAAGGGGAGAAGAACACGGGCCGGAACGAGCGGCCAAGAGCAGATATCGCATCTGCGGAACGTGTCACTGGAGAGAGATGGAGGAGCAAGCTTGGAAGCATTGAGGAAGGACAAGTGCGCTCATCCGACAGTCGTTGATTGCGGAGTCGCTATGTGTGCTGGCTCTGGCGTAGGCGAAGGTGAAGCACCGTTGGAACGAGGAAGCGGCGATTGACGCAAGCTGCTAGGCGTACTGCCAGGGCTGAAGCGTTTACCTGCGCCATTGGAAGTGATTTGGGCTGGTGCAGCGAGTAAACCCTCTGTTTTCGTTTTCGATGGACTGTCACCGTTCCTATTGAGTGAGAGACTGGCCAGGTCCGACTCCAACCCATCAGACGACACGCTTGCGCCGCCGTTGCTGCTTCCACGAGACATTCTGCTTGTTGACTCGGACATGAGCGTAGATCGTGCAGCTGCAACAGGATTGGCTGGAAGACCAGCGATACCGCTCAGTGTGTCAACACCAGCAAGGACGCGGTTGGCGGGAGACGGGCCTCCGTTGGCTGCATCGAAAAGGGCAGCAGCGACAGGCTTAGGAGGCAAGTTGGGATTCGAGCCGCTCTGTTGGCGCCTATGACCGAAGGTACGACCAAAGGAAGGCGTGTGTGCATGACCACGCAAAGGTTTGGAAGGGCTTTTGGCGGGACTATCGGGCGTGGAAGGTGCTACGAGGTCGGTGGACTGCTTGGTAGGGCTGCCGAAGACACTTCCAACATTGGAGCGCGAACGCTGTCGGTTGGACACGCTGGAAATGATGGCACTAGCATCGTCACCGTCGTATGGCTTGATCTTGGCAGGAACACCATTGTCGTTGATGAGCTGCTGCGGTGGTGACATGATGGTACGGAGGTATGCCTTCTTTGCGGTGGCAGGGTCAGCAAAGATGACGAGAGCGGTAGTATCGTCGACCCATTTGATCTTGTAGCCGCCCTTCTCCTCTTCGTAGGCGGCAAAGATCTGCTGGAGGTCTCTTGTCTTGAGATGCGGGGGGAAACCGGACAGCTCGAGAATCCTCGTGACGAGAGGCGAGAGCAATGGCAGTGCTGATGCGACCGACATGATGGTTGTCAAGAGGAAGAGGAAGAAAGCTTGAACGATGAGGAGAGTGCTGATGCGGGAATCAGCTTGTGGGAAGATGTATCTGGTTCGGAAACGACAAGAATGCGAAACAATTGTTTTGAGTATGGGAGAAGTGCGGAAGTGCGGAGGCGGATCGTGTTTCTGGAGATAGGAAGCCAAGAAGGTGTTGTTGAGTTCTGACAATATTGAGGGCAGTAGCGGGAAAGGGAGAAGCTAGGTTGATGAGAAGCTGGTTGTGGCGAAACTCGTGAGCGTAAGCGTGTTTGAGGGTAGGAATGCTAGTAATGCAACGAGATGGAGAGCAAGTGGACCGAAGCGCAGCAGGGTCGCCAAAGAGATTGAAGGAAAGACTGGGAAGGTTTGGGGATTGAGGGATGGGCGGAGCGAGGGGCAAAGGAGATGATGGGAGTATTGAGTGAAAGGGTTGATGAAGAGCCAACTTGTGGGAACGCAGAACGACGTGTCCTGCAGACAATCATCATTTGCCGTCTGCGAAAATGGCGGCAGAACACAACGCGCCCTGAGCTAACTTACTGCTTAACGTTAATCCTCGGCCAAGTCAGCTCTGCCTCCGCACTCTGTCACTCTGTCACTCTTTGTGAGAAATTAAAATCCTTTCTCTTCGAAAAAGCCAAACAAAATCGGCAGGGTTTTGCACGCCTTTTGCTGCAGGTCGCAGGTCACGCTGCCTTGAAATGCCGTGGGCCGTGCATAGGCTTTGGCTTTTGGGCAAACAAACAGATTTCCACGGGCTGAACTTTACTCTAATTTGCTCCAATTTAGTTATTGGTTCGGTGTTCAGCCTTGCCGCGCGCGCGCGTAAAGTGCCACATTCACATTCCCCACCTTGACCTGTCCCGCTCAGCATTTCGCAGATCCCGGCTTCCGGCATCTTTGTCAATGAGAAAAAGTCACGATGGTCAGTGTTGTGAAGTGTATATTATCTTTCTTAATGAGCCGTCGTTGAACTGCTGCAAGCAGCGATGAGGCAGTGCAAAGGCTGCAAGGCGAGCGTGGCTAGTATTGAATGGCCATGCGGTGAGCTTTGCCGTTTGGCCGCGTGGTCAGCAATTGTCAAATTTGGCGTTGATGAATTTCGCGTCGCGATTTTTTGTAGAAATATGGGCTTAACATGAACACTCCGTCCGCAAATTCAGGGTCCACTTCTTTGTGTTGGTCTCTCGTTCTCTTCGTGTCAGCACCCTCACCTACACCATCATTGCCCGTTGCCAACGCTGACGGGGCTTCTGCTGTGCCTTATTGCTTGATGCAGCACGATATAGCAGAGCAGCGGGCTCGTCGAGATCAGAATGTGAACAACAGAAATCGGGCGACGGACAAGCCTGTCTATGGCAACTTTCAACGCTACTACCACATCCGCAATCCAACCACCAACACCACAGACACTGAGGAGGATGGCAGCGATGCTTTGACGCAAAGCGATAACACTCGCCCAGCTCTTGCGCTGGACAGTCGTATAGCTGACATCTTGCAATACCTCTCGAAAGGCGACACTCTCGCTCGTGCTGTTGCTGAACGGTCGTCAGATGCACCGCTGAGCGTACTCGACATTGGCTGCAACTCTGGCAAGCTTACCATTCAGCTGGCTCAGACACTTCCAGGGATCATTGGCAGCGCGTCTCGATCTGGTCGAACCTCAAAGCTTCAAGCAGTCGAAGTTATAGGCGTGGACATTGACCCATTACTGATCAGGCAAGCGAAGGATGCAGCCGTCACAGCGCACTCGCTACACCGTCCGAGCAATGATCCTGCAGTGAAGCATCCGGAGGTCGATCGAGGCACGAGCGTGTACGATGCCAATCCTCAGCTACCGCCGGATGCAGTCTTCTTCCCGTCCACATTCCCATCCCTCTTTGGACCGATAGCCGCTACATCTCAGAATAAGACAGAGGTACGAAGCTCGAAGCGGCGTAGAACAGATCGTACTGACCGAGCATCAGACCGAACCAAAGTCGCGACCGCAGCTCTCGATCCGCCCAATCTGCGATTCTTTGCGGCTGAATGGGTCAACCCTCGCGCTCCCTCCTCCAGCGCGCACTTCCAATACGATTCTTTCGATCTCTCCAAGCTCTCAGCCCTCGATTCGCGCGGCTATACAATGGTCTTAGCCCTTTCACTCACCAAATGGATACACATCCAACAAGGTGACGCCGGTCTGATTCGCTTCTTTGCGCGCATCGCCCACACCCTCCTCCTCAATGGCTACTTATTCCTCGAATGTCAAGAATGGCGTAGCTACCATTCGGCGCGGAGTATGGAATCCAGCATCAAACACAAGATCAAAACACTGCAGCTCAGGCCGGGTGGAGACTTTGATTATCTGCTCGAGTGCATGGGACTTCAGATCGTGGAACAGATCGGTGAAGGGAAGGGATTGGGGTTCGCGCGACCATTGCAGGTCTTTCAGAAGAGGCAAGATGCAGAGGCAGAGCGACTGGTCGAAGGCTTGCTCGGCAATGACGGAGGGACAACTTTCGCTTGGGTCGCAAGATCGTCTGCTGCATCCACATAGCGATTTGGTGTGATGTCGACAAAGCCAGGGTTGGGGGCAGGAATGGCGTGGTATTCAATGATGCCAGCAGCTCTTGGTCTGATTCGGAGGAGTGCAGCCGAGCCGTGTTGCGATCTTATCAGATAAGCCTAGTCATCTCGTCTTTGGCAGAGGCGTACATGCAACCCAAATCAGCTAGTTTCATACATGCCGAAAGATGCAATCGATCGACCGGACTACTGCGTACACTCAAACATGTTCGGCCACCTTTGTGTCAGAAACTTATGCAAAAATTATGTGAGTAGGTTTGCAGGAGGCTAGGCTCGGCTCTTGGCATCGAAGGCTTGCATACGAGACAGAGACAGGCGAAAGAGCAGCGGTCGACATCAAAGAGAAACGGTAGGCTGCTGCTGAAACCTGTATGTATGCAAGAAATTTATTATCAGATTAGATAGATCGCGCTTTGCATCCGCTAACCGAGGTCGACCTTTGCTGCTTTTCTCTGCAGACAGACTCTCAACGATGTCCATCCTTTTCCTTGCCTTTGCTAGGCTTGATTTGGATTTTCCTCTTGCCGCGCCTCTAAGCTGGGTCAGGGCTCGAGGGTTGAAGCTGCACTCAAAACGCGTAAGAGGTGCAACTGCTACGTGTGTGGCTTTTGCCTTCCCGCGTTCCTTTCCCCCTCTTCTCCCCTTGTTTCTGTCTGAAGCCTTAAGCGAAAGTTGTTTACCAGAACACGACGTACCCCGCCAGCACTGCGCGATGGTCCTGTACCAGCAAGACGTAGTTCTTACCACATGCGTCGGAGGGGTCAAGTGAAAGTCTTGAGAGACCCCCGTCGCGCACCTTCTCACACGACCCTTTGTATTCCTCACTCAGTCCCGCCAAAGTACCCACAAGATTGGCCCACTCTTGCTTGTAGCTTCATCTTCCCATCTGGCGTAAATCCCACTGAGCCTCCATTTACGGCGATCACAATCTACCGTAGATCGTGGGGGAGCGAGGTAAACGCCTGAAGGAGCCTGTGTTCAGCTGCAAGCGCTGCAGATGGAGGCATAATTTGGCTCGACGCAGGCTACAAGCACGCAAAGCACGCCAAAACCACAAAAAAGGGGCTGCGCGGCAACTATTTTAAAATTCGAATTTTTGCCTCTTTCTTTTTCTTTTTCTTTTTCTTTTTAGTGCCTGGCTGACGGCGGCGATCCTCTAACGCTATCGAGGCACCGATTGCGGACGGCGGCGTTTGGAAAGGACCCTTTCTGCCTATCTTGCGCAGCAGCTCTCCGAAGCTTGAGTCAAAATCCTGTGCGCCATATCGTGGCCACACTCTTCTCTTGGCAGCCATACACCATTATCATTCCCTAGACCTCCTACTTTGCAGCTTTGCGTCGAGCTTTGCGTACGCTTTGCTTGCTTCTGGCCATCCTGCACCTTTCGAACGCACGCTCCTCTCCACTGGATCGAGGTTGAGCACTTAGCTCCCTCTTTATCGCGTAGTACGGTACCTCACACGCGGAGCTCCAGCGCTACCCGACCTGCTCTGGCGAAAACATACTTAAAGACATCCCTCTTCGAACGGTTGCGCCTCAACCTCCTCTATATCAGACGATCCTCTTCTTCACCCGTCAATTCGCGAAAACGACACAACAACATCAACATCGACAATGACTTGCCCATTCGCCAAGTTCGCCAGCTTCCTACCGTCCGCTGCTGGCGCCACCACCTCCTCCTCCTTCCACGCCGTACACGGCTACCACTCCAAATCTCCCGCCAACAAAGTGTCCCTAACGCTCAGTGAAGCGCTACGCGTAGGCACAGCAGCCTCGCACCGAGCCGTCGAAAAATCGCGTGGCGTGTCGCTGCTCTTACACTCCTTCACCCCTTCCTCCCCCTCTTCTTCTTCTTCTTCTTCTTCTTCTGCAGAGGATGAACGATTGCATTTCGACCGCGTCGACTATACGAGGTTCAACATCATGCTTGCTTGCATCTATGCCGTACTCGAAGCCTACCTTCACTCCGCACGAGCCGCGCCTCTCCTGGCGCCGCTGTTTGGCGATGTAGGGTTGATGCAGAGTTTAGCTAGGACAAAGGCGCTGTTGAGCGATGTAGAGGCGCATTTGGAGACGGTAAGGTTGCATACGGGTGCGAGTTTGGCCGATTTGGCAGAGGCAGCGAGGGAAGATTCCACTGCTTCGACCTCCTCTACTGTGGCGGAGGACGTTGAAGACCCATCCCTACGCAATCGTCTTCTAGCACTTGTGCAACAGGCTAGCCCATCAGCGCTACTCCTTACCCCTCAGCAAGATGAAGAGGCTGTCAAGGAGATAAATGAGGATCACATCGCATTGCTTAAACCAGCCCAAGTCAGGGCTACGTTGACGTACGTTTCGGCCCTCCTCGCCCTTCTCACCCCCTCTTCGAACGATAAAGCGGGCCTGTTGCTATCCCACGCCTACACACGCTACTTAGGCGACCTTTCGGGAGGCCAACACATCGTGCGTAAAGTAGTCAAACGGTTCCCCCTCGACCCTTCGCTCGTCTCCACCTCTACAAAGGAAAACAGCCCAGGATTTGACTTTTACAACTTCACCTCCGTTGCCTCTACCAAAGGAGAAGGAGATTTGAAGACCAGGTTTAGAAACGCAATGGAATCCGCCCTCCTCACCTCCCCCTCCCCCTCCTCTACGACTCCCCTAATCCAATCGTTGGTAGCGGAAGCGAATACAGCGTTCATCCTCAACACGGCGCTATTTGAATCCCTCCTTCCCGCACACCTACGTATGGACGCTTCCGAACTCGTCATCTCCCCCACCGTAGCGGTGAAAGAAGAGCTAGCCCAAGTCGCAATCAAGGGCAAAGAACGAGCGTCAGAAAGGCCGGTTGTATTGGAAGCCATCGTAACAGTGTTATTGCTAGTAGGGGTGGTGGTGGCGTTATTGGGTAAAACGCAGTTGGCTGATGCGTTGACTTCGCTCGCTGGTTAGATGGCTTCAGTTTGCAGTTTGTACTAGTAGCTCGCATTTCAAGGAACAGCACCGTGCTCTCACTGTCCAGATCGTCGTTTGTATCGCAATGTCAAATGTCGTGAGATTAGCTTCGTCAGTTACATTCATTATATTATACAGCATAAGTTGCGTTCTTTTACTCCTTCTCTTCAACCAACATTAAATCATCGTTCTCAACCCACCAGACCTGCTCTACTCTTCGAAGGGCTCTCATTGGCCGTACTCCTGATCGACAACTTTCTTCTCGCCATACTACCTAACCTCCTTGAGGGAGATTTGGTCGATGGTGTTCGAACGCAAGCTTCGTCCAAGACCAACTTTTCCAGGTCCAGCACATCGTCCTCGTATCGTAGCGTCTTCGAGGTTGTGTTGGTCAGGTCTCCCAGAGGAGCGGGTTTGTGGCGGTGGGAGACGATGTCTACTGCTGGTAGCAACGCGGAAGCTGAAGTCAAAGACAGCGATGGCTTGACTTTGGAAGAGCTGATCCGAGCACGTCGTTTGGAGGCACGCGGAGGAGCAGGTAGAGACCTAGGTACGGGTAGCGATGTACCTGAGTCCAAAAGGTCTTCCGAATGACGAGGTGTCGCAGTAGGAGTGCGCAGCAAATCGTCACCACGCGCAACTGGGACCTCTTGCTCGCGCCTTCGCAAGACGTCTCGTTCTGGCTTCGACACGCCAGGCAGATCCCACGCCGACATCGAGCTTCTCAATCGCGGACTAGTCAGTTCCATCGACCCAGCGCTACGCGAATCAAATATCTGTGATGCAGCTGGTCGGAGCGATCGTCTTCTTTCGCCCATTGCAGCTGCCCAATCCAGGCTGCCCCGACGTGTGGCAGTTTCAATGTGGCCAAGCCAGTCGCAGCTCCGACCTGTTGGATCAGCAGCACGTAGCTGATCAAACGTGTTGATGATCTGCTCGGGAGGAAGAATTCGCTCGATGGGAAAAGGTGGCGTCGATGTCGGGATTTCGTCGTCGTCGACTGCACGCAATACCCTGATACGGACAGGTGCTCCACTGGCCGCTGCAGCACAGACGGAGTCGATCCCTGCTTCGCTTTCTGGCACACTCTCCGCCCGAACAGCCGTTGCAGAAGACTGCAAAGCCTGAGAATTGCCAATGACAGGAGAAATGGATGGGCTTGCTTCTCGTGTTGGACTGACTAGCTCATAGCTAAAGTCGCAGCCTTGTGTTTGGATTCGCTCCAAGCTGTCGTGGGCATCTGCGCTGATCGATGCGTCTTCCTGCGGCGATACAAAGAGCTTCTGAGCATTTTGACGAGAAGCTGATGTGTCTCGCATAGAGCCAAAGGTCTGTTTGGCGAGATTGAGCAAAGAGGTGGTCCTGGACATTCCCTTTGACTTTGCCAATACTGGCTGTTGTGGCGTTGTGGGGTAAGCGGGCGAGACAGACTCGCTGCCGACTCGCTCTGACGAGTGAGGGATGGCAACGCTGTCGTGTCGGTGTACATCGACTACATCACCCTCAAGCTTGCTTTTGGGCAGTAAGCGGAAGGATCTTAGTCGAGGGAATCCCTTCAAGGCTTTGGCTGAAAGTTGACTGGTGCTGCGATCGACAGAGTCGAGCTCATCGGAAGTATCTTGCTCGACTTCAAGGCCGAGGCCAGCCGGCGTGTCCACCCTGGTAGAGTCAGTAGTGGTGAATGTGTCACGCCAGGCTAGGATCCTAGCCGAGCCGAAGCGCAGAACGGAGCCAGAACGACGATGTCTCGAGCTCGGCACAAGACCACCTGCTGCATGCACGGCGTCACCTTCATCTTGAGACGGCCGCTGAAGATCCTGATCGATCTGCACTAATTCTCGTGGTGTTTGCAGTGGCGCAACAGCGGCCTCAACGACTAGGTGCTTTTGTGGTGCCGAGCTATCATTTGCATCTGTGCCGAAGAGTCGCTGAAAGTTGGAAATACTGTTACGCCGTGTACTGGAAAGACGCCCGATGCCTGTGAAAGAAAGCGAAGATGAAGCAGTAGAGATGGAGCGGTTATGCTTTCGGTCCCGACGAGATCGCTTGGCATCCGAGACGCTGAAGAACTGTGATACGAGGGACGCAGAGGATGAGTCGCTAGTGGCGGGAAACCTCGTGGGCTCTTGTATAGTGATATGGTCTGCAGTGGCTTGATGAATGCCTGCTGGTTGCATTGACAAGCTCACTGAAGACGAGTGCCGTTTGCGCGCGGCTTTAGGCGTGTCCTCGTCGGCTAGCGAGGTCCTACCGATCTGGACACTAGGAAAGATAGGGTTGTCTGTTACGTTGATTGGTGTGCGGAAGCCGGGCAGATTGCTCAACGACGGGCGAGACGAGCCCTTTGCCTGCTGTCGAATGACTGGTGAGGGCGGCGATTCCAGCTCTTGCTGCATCTTGATGGTACGCGAGAATGCTTCCAGCCAGTCAAGCAAGGCCTCCTTTGAGCACGCCCGGACGGTGATGCGCGGAGAAGCGTCGGTGAAGGTCGAGGACGCGGGGGTTCTTGGAGAAGGCGCGCCGCTGGATGTCAAGTCCACGGAATCTCTCGAGTCGCCCAGCGAAGGTGCACTTGTGGGGATAGAAGTCAAGCTCGCCGGAAGACTATCAGTGTCATGAAGGTTTGTATTCGAAGCTGTCACCTTGCCATAGAGCTTGCGAGAGCCTGACGTCAACTTGGTCCATGGCTTAGTGCGGATGGCTTCGGGCTTGAGTGCGATCGTTGGGGAGACGCTTCTCAGGAATGGTGATGACTGGAAGCTCACCCGACCCGCCAACGAGATGGAAGGACGGGGTTCGTAATCGTTGGATCCGCGCACGTCCGATTCGGCTTGCAGTCGATGCAGGCTCATGGCTGACTTGGGTCTGAAGAGTCGAGAGCTGTGAAAGGGCTCGATCTGCGTCGTGCTCAGGATAAGCTCGTGAGCCGAATCTGACGACGTTGGCTGTACGTCTGCAAAGTTGCGAATGTTGATGGTTTCGCATGTCTGATCCGGATTGACCATTGCTGACGTACGATCTTTGTAGATGAGCAGCTTGCCGTCTTCGAGGCTGCACCACCGTTCTGACCAGGCAGTGCATGCGCTGGTTTGTGGTAGATCGCTGAGAGCAGCTTCATTGATGATCAAATAACCTTCGTAACAAGGCAGGCGCAGTTTAGCAGGAGCATCGGGCATCTTGACTGTATGCGTTCGGCTATTGAGAGCGTGAGATCGTAAGTATGTCGATGTCGATCAGGAAGGCCAAGGTGCCACGGGTCTTTCGACTTGAGAAGCAAGAAGCCAAGTCAGCGTGTCATTGTATGCTGACGACCAGGAATAGAGCGAGCTGCTGAGACGGAACTTAGCGACCGAGACAAGCGGGTCGAGAGCGAAGGTGTGGTAATGGGGAAGGTATTGCCAACGCTAGCTAAAGGCCCGCAGTGTGATGGTGGAAGTCTAAAGGGAAGATGGCCGAGTCGAGTGATTTGATGAGAAGCCTGGACAGGAAAGCTCAGTCTCAAAGTTGCAGCGTCGGCTAGCATCCGAACATGAATGAAATCCGCAAACAAACACGGCCAAAGTGAAGCCAAAGTGAAATCAAGAGCAAGCCCGAATGAACTTTCCCCTCTCGTCTTCTGTATAATCACATCCATCTGCGGTGACTTCCGAGCAACTCTCAGGTTCGGCAAAGCCGAACGCATGTACGCATACGCGAGTTTGCGTCAGAGTTCTCCTATCACGCTTTTCCGGCAGTTCTTCGACATGCTTGACGAAAGATGACGCTTCGATTGCGAATATGAGCTCGCACAGAGTATCTTCCTCGTCAGCTTTGACTCAACCTGAAGCTCTTCTATCAGCAATCGAATGCTGTTCGCCGATGGCATGAAAGTCAGGGTCGGAGAAAAAGTGTAAAAAGAAAGTGATGGTCTCGGCTAAGACAAACACAAGTTCGGAGCTAGCATTCCGCATGACAGCACTTTGCCTCGCCTCGCTTCGCTTGCATCACACAGGAAAAAATAGACGTCACGCTCCTGTCTGCGTTGACGCGCTGAAGCGAAATGAAATGTATGTGCCACTCACACACTCCGCCTCCGCCCAGCCCCGCTGCCCACCTGCCGAGCTGCTCTGCGAACAACACATTTTGCAGATCCTTGCTCCTCTGCTTTCCCGCTGGTGGTGTCAGGTCTGACGCTGTTTGATGCTTGCCAACAAACAAAGCCACAAACACCTGCATGTGCCACACCGTGTCTCAGTGTGTGATACTTTATTCTCCTCTCTTACGCATAGGCTGTGGTACGTCCCACAGTCTAGCGCCCTTGCTGTTCCACAACATGCCATAACAAAATGGATCCTTGCTGTGAAGCGAAGGAGGTGACGAGCACCTTCGCACTATCAGAGTGCTATTGAGGCTGTGACAAAGAAGCGAAAGCTACACCGCTGTCAAGGGTTCACATGTACCCAGTGCGTGAGCGCGTTCCGTTCCCACTCGGCAACTCCGATACTGTAGACCCTTTCAGAAGATAAGGTCAGCACATCCAGCGAGTCAGGATCTGCTAGAGCTCTCGCATGCCCCCGCTTCGCTTCGTCGATCTGGATACCGACACATCATCAATGCATCGGGTGTGTTCGTGGGCACGTTTCTAGTCCCCTGCGTCGAGATCGGCAACACTGAAGCAAGCAGCTTCCCTATAGGTGCCATCATCCATTGACGTGCCTTTCAGGAGTTCAATTGCTGGTCGCTCTCTTGATCAATGATCTTGAACAGGTCCCTCGACTTGCCATGCGTGCACAAGAACAAGATAAAATCCAGCATGGCATCTTCCTTCTCCGCCTCCTCTCCTTCCAACTTGCGTGTCTTTCTCCTCAACGCAATAGCTTTATGAATGATCACTTGAGACTTTACGATATTACCCAGATCAAACAAGTTGCGCACCCGTTCGTTCGGGTCTGGGTTCTCTTCTTCAGGTTTGACCTCCCTCCCTACAAAAAACGTAACACCTGTCAATACCATCATCACTCTCTCAGTTCAGGTTTGGAGTGGGGCATACTCACCATGTCTCGCTCGATCCAGCGCCCAACGGTACGGATCCAGCATGTATTGAGTCAGACTCAGGTCACCCCGTTGCTTCAGATACTCATGGGCTTGCTCTTCGTTGCCAGCTGCCAGCTCTCTTTCTTCATCTGCGATAAGTTGTTGATCGAGAGCGTAGATGATGTCGCTAGCCAGGAAGAGCATTTCTTTCGCCGGAAGCCGGAACTGGATGTCGTGGTTGGAAGAGCTCGTCATCTTGAGCTTGTTTACACTGCGATAGCCAAGGTATGGTGTTGTGGGCGAATCAGTATCATGAAGAAGACAGGTGACGATAGATCAAATGAGAAAGCCTTAGCACCGATTCATGCGAGAACGCCACCAGATATTTCGATCACTCTGCTGCTATCGTTTCCTTTCCTCACGACATTTTGCGCTACAGTCTGAGATCACAGTCTGGCTCAAAGGTGTAAAACGTACATTCCCACAAGCGCAGATCGAGCCAGCGACCTTCACCAATTCAAGACCTTCACCCTGTCGCAAAGCAATATTTGCATCTATCTCTGCCAGCCAGACCGCCGCCCTATCTTGACTCTCCAACAGACTTACCCATTGCCTTTGTGCAATCCAACCCACTGATCTCGCCCGCATACTTCTTACAAGTCTCTTGATCCAAATTTGTCACATCTGGCAACTTCTCCTCCCTCCTTTTGGCCGCCTCGATTGCGTTTTGCGTCACCAACTCGGCCGATACGGCTCCTCCGACGGCGTTGATCGCCCCTATGGCGAGGAGGACTTTTGTCGAGAGGCTGAGCTTCTGTTGGTCGTGTTGATGCTGTTTAAGGTCCAACAGGGCAGATTCGACGCGGGAGAGGCGATCATCGTGCGCGCTTTCGTCGTGGTGACCTGGTTCGGAGAGGGGGCCTGAGACCGAGCGGTGATAGTACTTGTCGTTGTATGACGATGGGAAAAGAGGTGCGTTGGTATGGATGAACTTTGGAATGGGTTGAGGGTGGGTCATTTGCGCGGGGTTGAAGTGTAGGCCGATGCTGTTCCTGTCGTGTTCTTTGTTGAGCTCTTCAAAGTCGCTCATACGACGACTAGACGATCTACTAAGCGCGCTTTGGAAGCTCTCCACCTCATCCTCCTCTCCTTTCCCTACCAGCTCTTCTGCCGCTTTCTCCAACCCTTCTACTCCAGCTCTCTTCCTCAACCCCCCACCACCCGCCCCTACTGCACCGCCGCCGTTTGCGGCAGCTCTAGCCGCATTCTCCCTCTCCACAACCGCTTCCAACTCCCGAATCTTCCTCTCCCTCTCCTTGTTGACCGCCATAGGCACCGCCCCTCCTATGATAAACCCTCCCGTAGCGAGCGTCGTCATTGCCGCTCCACCGGCCAACATCCAATTTTCCCTCAATCCGAGCACTTTACGCTTTTTGGAGGCAAGCGAAATTTTCGAATCGAGATCGGTAAGCGCGCTTTCAAACGACCGGATGGAAGAGGTGAGGGAGGTTTCGCCGGCTATAGGGAGCGGTGCGCCCTGCGAAGGGCACATGAAGGCGAGAAGGAGGTAGAGTAGGGTGAGAGGGAGGGTTGGGTTCATGTTGGTTGATCAGCTTGGGTGAGAAATGCGATATGCGTGGCGACACGATTGTAAGAAGAAAGAAGGACATTGCGTAGGGGATCATATTTGTACCTCAAGATCAGATACAACCTAGCATTGACTCAAAGCGTGGTAGGATCGCCGCTGCATTCTTTTCTCAGGGGGCCGCTCTAAGCGCTAATCTGGCCTCTTCCTCCTACAGCACTCTATGCGACTCCTTTCTGTAGCCCACCTTACGATACGAAAGCGCTTCACCTATCTCGACCCACACTTAGATGATGCACCCTTATCGCGGCCATACCGGTTCTATGCACCCTCACATGCTCTCGAACCCACTTACGTGCGCATCATCTGCGCCTGCGCAGCTGGTATTTTTCATTGCCCTCCCACCCCCTCTTTGAGGATTAGAATCTGTAGTCGTCGCTTGGTGTATCGCGAGCATCCGCGCCTCGGCTGTATTCGTTGAGTGCAGCGCTCAGTGTCGATTGTGCCGCCCCGGTCATTCAATGCAGCAGATAGCGTTGGTCAGCCTACTCATTGTTCGGCGTTGCACATCCCGAACGTAAGAAAGCGGCAACCACCGTCACACAAAAAGAAAAGGAATGCCTTCTCGCCATTGCTGCGCTGCCGTCGCTACCCTCTCTCACTTCCGCATTCTGGTGCCCGGCGATACCTGGTTCCGCCCTGCGCCAGGGTGGGCACGCGGTGGAAAGGTAGATCGTGTGCCAGCGGCAGTTTGCGTGCTCGCTGATTCCTGGTGCGCTGTCGAGGGAGGAACAGGGCGCTTCATTTGTGTAAGCGATCGGTTTCGGCCATCTACACAGCTTCGACACAGCTTGTCAGTGTGCGCTACCCAGAATTGAGATGGCCGGTCAGGTTGGCAGTCTCAAGACGCTTGCTCAACCCACCCTGTCTCATCACTCCTCGTCACGAGCAACATGCGCGAATCAGGGCTCCTTTGTCTTTCATTGTTTCAGCTTTACTATTGTGCTACTTTGTTGAACACCGAGCAAACCCGACACCGACGTTGTCTTCTCCTTGCTTCTGTATCTTGCCATCATGAACCGCCACTTCGCCTCCATCGCCTCCGGACCAAACTACATTCTGGGTGTTGCGACAACCTCCAATCCGCATCCGCAGCATCTCTACCTCCGTCGAAGGTGTGACTCGACTTCATATACTTTGCCCGGCTTAGCCGCCTTTGCTTCTCGCAGCTGCCTCCAGCTTTCCATCGGCGAAATCCAAAATCAGCGAAACCACTTTGTTGCGATGCTCCTTGATCTGTCTCCTCCTCGACTGCGAGTAGTTGGCCATCGATTTCGTCACTCTTTCCTTGTTGCTCTGTGCCAAACGGATCGCTTGGGCGAGCTCAAAGACGTGAGATGAATAGTTGCTGTTGCTGCTGCGGGTCATGTTGTCGTTCGTTACCGGTGATTTCCCCGCCTTCATTTGTGAGCGAGATGAATTCGGCGCAGTGGCAGTGTTCGGAATGGTAGCGGTTCCGAGTCCGGTGGCGTTCGCGTGCTGTTTTTGTAGGTACGTCACAGAACGCCTTACAAGATCGTGTAGGACCTTATCGGAGCGTAATCCCGAGTCTAGAGCTGACTGGAGTAGCTCTTGTGCAGCTAGGTATCGCCGCATTCGCATTAGTCCGTGAAATCGCGTTGCAACGCTGTGAGTGTCTCGAGAATCCAGCGGTCGATCCACAAGGGAGAAGTTACGCCTTCCACTCTGGGCAGCTTCGATGATGTTCGAGATGGTCTCGTCGATCTCATAGCCGTTTCCGGTCAATTCTTGGATCTCTTTTCTGGCGGCGTTCGAGTCTCCAGCGCGAACATACGCTCGAATGAAAGCGGTGTGGATCCGAAGGGTGGGTTGGAATCCCGTGACTTCACGTGCGTTGCGCTTGAGTCGTTGGGCTTCTTCGAGCTTGCCAACGGCGGTGAGACCTTCGATGAGCGGAGCAATGTGCATCATTGTGGGTTTGGCGCCATGTGCCAGCATGGCGTGATAGACTTTCTGCGCCGAATCGTGATCCCGACGGACCACGGCGTAGACTCGGATTCGCAAAGCATAGGCTTCGGGCGAGAGAGGACGGCTGAGGTCTTGTGCCAAAGCAGATGTGTCGCCTTCGGTGTTCTGCGTTGGTGTCAAGCCGCGGAACACTGAGGAAGAGTCTCTGATCAGCCAATCCCTAAGCTCATCTTTTGTCGGTTCATCCCTCGTCGTCGACTTTGCAGTGTCTCGACTCAGCGCTGTCGGCTGGGCTTTTGTTCCGACAGCATCGCTCTCGTGGTTAAGATCTGTAGGGTGCTGTGATGCCAAACTGACCTTTTCGGATGTACCGAGATGCTGAAGCAGATCTGACAGCGATTCCAGACGGTGCTCGCGCTCGCTTTTGTTTGCTTTCTTACTGCTCTTAATGCCTTGCGGAAGCAATCGTCGGATCACCCGAATAGCCTCGAGCGCATCTGCATCGATCGTCGAGAAAATCAAACGAGCCAAGCCACGAAGCACTTCTTGATCGATCTCATGCCCCTGTTCCAAGAGGTGCACTACGATCCTTCGAGCAGCATCTGCCGATCCGTGAGCCGAAGCGCATTCAAGCAAGATGCGATAGTGAGCGTTGGTCGCCGCGATCGACACTTCTGCCGAAGCAGGAAGTTTGAAATGGAGTGGTGGCGCCGACGTGCCCTCGGCACTGCCAAAATAAGGCACATGCAGAACCTTTGTTGCAAAGGCCATAGCGCGAACGGGGTGGCCCGCATTCAGGTAGGCCTTCATCACGGAAGCGGATGCTTGTTGCAGTGCTCTTTCGCTTGCGGCATCCACACTTTGTCTGTCGCATGTGGACAAGGCCAAACGGAAGAAGGCAAGAGCCTCATGTCCGCGACCGAGACGGCCAAACAAGCGTGTCAAAATGGTGTATGTCTGAGCATTTGGCTGCGGGCTGGGTCCGATAACGATCAATGATTCGTCCTTGACGGCAGGGGTGACACCAGCAACATTTAGGTCGTCGATTGACGGGATGCGAAAGATACGAAGCACCATCAGAGCACCATCGACGTCGAGTTCATTGGCCAGCATTTGCAAAAGGCGATTCACGACATTGAGAGTCGGACTTTGTACAATTTTGGCGTCCCTTCGAAGCATCGCAGCAAGGGTTGGCCTGAACGTTTGAAACCCGCGAAGAATTGTCAGCCAAGCTCTGGCATCGATCTCGTGTCCGTGCTGTGGCATCGCTTCGAGCACTTGATTGACTTGAGCGACGTCCTGTCTTCGTACGTGCGTTCGCAGCAATAGGTCGAATGTTTTGCGTGGAGTCGGAGTGCCTGCATTGGCGAAGAGATCCCAGTATCGTGTGAGGTCGATGTCCTTGGATTGTGCGATGAGTCCGCGCAGTCGAAGATGCAGCAGCTCGGCATCTGCTTTGCCTCCGTGGTGTTCCTGAGCTACTTCGCAGATCTTAAGGACCGCATCGTACCTTCTTGTGATGCCTGCCCTCGCAGCCAAGGCATGGAAGCAAGGCAAAGGGAGAACCCCGATCTGCTTTCGAACAAAGTCGAGGAAAGCCATCAGTCGATCCATCGAGTCCGCGGCATCTAGCTTCACATATGTCTCAGCCACCTTGCCAGCCAGGTAGAGTGCAACGTCTCGATCCTGCTGACGACGCAATGTGTGTTCTGGATTCGACCAGATCAGCTCTCTTGCTTGTCGAAGCGTTTCGATCAGCATATCGCCGCAGTCCGGATCAGGTGCGCTTTGCGAAATGTCGTCCAGACTGTCCAAGATGAGGAACAGCTCGTGTCGCAGTGGGTAGTCGTCTGGCACCGTCAACGTCCATTGAGATTTGGGAAGCCATGCAGATGATGCCTTGATCTCGTCTTCGTACAATGCTGGTGCATCTTCGGGTAGGTTTCGCCGTCTTAATGGCTGACTGTACCGGTTGAAGTCCATCTCTCTCCTCCACTGTGTGATCGGAAACTTCCGTCGCCAGTCGTGCGACGCATTTGGAGATCGAGTGGATTGTCTGGATCTGCTGCTGCGAAGCGATGTGTCTTTTTGGCGAGCAACATCTTTGCCTTGGTGCCAGAGCTGGGCCTGCTCATCCTCGGCAGTGGCGGTTGCACTTTGTGTAGAGTAGCTGCGTCGTTGAGATGTGGCTGAAGCTAGGGCATGCTTGGCCGGATGTCGACTTGTTGTTGCAGCAAGAGTCAGATTCGATCGCCGCAAGGAATGAAATGGTCTTGAAGACGTAGACGGGCCTGGCGTAGAAGGACCCGCTCTGCTTGAAGAGCTGGCGTCGATGGCTGGGCAAAGAAACGTCGGCGGGAGCACTTCCAGCGCCGAAAAACCATGTAGCCTAAGCGATGTATTTGAGCCCTTTCGCAATGCTCCTCTGCAAGCTTGTGCGGTGACCCGCGGGCCGCCGAGCATCCTCGGTCCCGGCTACCGCTTACCAAATGTCAAAGCCATGCAGCTGTGGTGTCGGGTGGCTTTGTGCAGTCGTACGATGCGGTGTGAGTAAAGTCACTGCAGTGCGGTCTTTGATGTCATAGGATGCAGTAGAAGGGTCGTGATGTTGATGGCAGAAGAAAAGGATGGTGTCAGTCAGGATGAGGTAAGACAGGGTTCGGGTGTGTGTGTTCAAGAAGAAAGCTCACTTTCGGAAGATTTGTCGGTCGCGTGCACCGACCTTTTGAGATTTTTTTGGTCGGAAACACACAACTCGAGCAGCAAAAAATGCGCGCAGCTCACGGGTCTCGGAAGCATCATGTGTAGTTTTTGGTAGGAATCTTTGTCGTATCACACAGCCATGCGAACTTGACTACGCCCTTAGATGTTGCCTGTTCACGGCTAGCACAGATAGAGAGTCACCAGGGGCACAGTGCTACGCCATCAAGATCTGGGGTACCATATCCCATCTTTTGTGATTGAAGTGAATCGTCTAGTTTACAATGGTAGTGCGAGCTTCAGACTGTTGATGCCAGTGAGAAGCGATGTCGAAAATGCGTGAAAGTGGATAGATGTGAGGAGTGAATGTGAACACGTAGAGATAGGGAAGCAATGCGAGGGCTGCACTGCGCCTTGCACATTACGCCCTCGCTGACGCCGAAGAAGGCATCGAAACCTTGCGATAGTTGAGCCTCTTGGCGAACGCACCCTTTCCGATACGAATCACCGAGTTGCGCTGCTTGCCCGGTAACGGCGTTGGCTGGTTGGGTCCTTCCTGTCCTGCAAACGGTCTCGACCCTGCCAAAGGCTTGGTAAGCAGACGACCTCGTGGCCTGTTGTCACCCAAGCTCTCCATCTTACTCTCATCAATACGCCTGTGACCTTCAACAGCCACCGTCGCTTTCAGCCTCAACAAATGCTCCTGTGCCAAGCTGACGAGCTTTTCCCTCGCCTCCATACCTCCGTACTGTACCACCTTTGTAATGTTCATACGTGTGAGCTCGTTGAATCGGGTATCCTGCTCCATGGATGAGATATCGAATTGACGTCCGGTAAGAATGTCGTCCCCACCACGCTTGGCAATGCGGTCGTAGACCTCCTTGGCCATAGTACGTGCGGTCATCTGCATACGAAGATCAAAAGGGTTGTCGACAAGTTCCAGGATAGCTCGAGGTGCGTGATCGCCTTTCCTGTTGCCGTGGAGGTGAATGCGTGTGTATCCTCCGGGTCGGTTGGCGTATCTATGTGCGAGCTCCTGCAATTTGGGAAGCGTCTCCTGCTGCGAGAAGAGGTACCCTCTCGCACCGTAGCCAGACTGAACGGTGCCGCGCTTGCCGAGTGTGATGATCTTTTCCGCTTCGCGGGCAGCCTCTTTGGCCTTTGCTACTGTGGTAGAGATGCGTTCATGCTGAATAAGAGAGGAGACCAAGTTTCGAAGCAAGTGGTTGCGATGCGAGGATGTCCTGGACAGCTTTCGGAATGCAAGCCCCTTCATCCTTCTGTCGTCTTTGTGTGAGGTATCGAGGTGGAAGAGACCAGATGGTGAAGACAATGTGGTTGTGATATCAGACAGAAGGTGTGGTGAAATTCTTCTGGCGTTGAAGCATCAAAATGTCGGCTACTTGAAAGAGCAACGCTTGGCCTGACTTGGCTTCTTCTCAACCTCTGCCAGAATTGTTCTCGGTCGAGTAGATTTCCAAAACGGGCTTGAACGGAAGCTGCTGCTCAGTCTTGTTTTTTTGAGAAAGGCTGACCAATTTCCCTCATCGTGAAGCGCGCGCTGGTATTGCCCGATCCTTCTCCTTTGCTCCACTTGAGCGTTTCTTTTGATTCGATCAGGCCTAAGCCCGATGCCACAAACCTGTCCTGTGCAGAGAGACAGAGAGCAGCAGCCCCAAATCGACGCCGATTGACTCTGTGCGCTGCTTGCTTCTGCTGCACCTCTCTTTTGGAATAACCCAATTTTTAGACACATACTCTCGTCGCCATCTCAATTTCATCATCATCATCGTGCACAGTCTTTTCTCCAACAACGCCATCACCCTTTCACCTCACCCCTCCCATTCATATACAACGAAAACAATGGTTGCCGCTCTTCGATCCGCCGCCGCCTCGCTCGTCCGAGCCCGTGCTCCTCTCGCCATTGCTCGTCAGGCTGTCGCTCCCCGTGTCGCTGTCGTCGCACCCCGTTTCGCACCTGTTCGCTTCTACGCCGCTTCGGCAGGTTTGAGCAAGTCTGACATCGAGGCTCGTGTTGTCGATGTTTTGAAGACTTTCGAGAAAGTTGACCCCAGCAAGGTGCGTTGTTTTTACACTCGAGGATCCGATCGACTAGCTGCTGTTTGGCTGCAATGGAGCTGGTGACGAATCGAGCTTAGTAGCAGCTGTTGAATCGGAACATCTCGCTTTGCATGCGGCTCGCCATAGTTACGCATGTGGAGACACAGCCCCAGTCGACAAGTCCGAACATATACTGACATCTTTGACGCCTTGATTCAACCTTTGGGTATTCTTGGACAATAGGTCGCTACCACTTCCGCTTTCACCACTGACCTCGGTTTGGATTCCCTCGACGCCGTTGAGGTCGTCATGGCTATCGAGGAGGAGTTCAACATTGTAAGCATACTGCCGCGACCTTCCAAACCCTATGCTCATTTGATGGATCGCTAACTCTCACCCTGCTTTCGTCCTCAATCTGCGCCAATCGCAATTCTACAGGAGATCCCCGACGAGGAGGCTGACAACATCACCACCGTTCAACAAGCCATTGACTACATTGCCAAGTCGCCCGAAGGTAAGCTCTCCACTCAGCTCCCCC
>MAIP01000108.1:0-58357 GCA_001736125.1 Pseudozyma tsukubaensis | reverse complement strand
ATTTAGGCATAAGTCAATGAATGCACGCGTCCACCGTCGCAAGAAGTATAGGCTACAAATCTGTGTATATCCCCGATGACACCATCGTAAAACTATCCAGCCACTACCGCCCTACCGCCCTTTCTTCCAGTCTCAGGGTTCCGGAAAGCGAAACCATCTGAAAGATCGTTCTGAAAGCAGTACAGGCTTCCTAGGCAGCATGACACCATCTGCTTTTGGTTCATGCTGAGAAGGCTCAGTGGAAGGATTTTGTTTGTCGAAGGTCTATCTAGAGGCGGTACACTTCGGAAAGCCAGGAACGCGCGCAAAGCGGAGTCGATAGAGGGTGTTGATGGCACCATCTTCACAGAATCGAGGACTGGTAAGCGCCCATGAGTGGACCTTTCGAAAGATCGAAAGAGGGATTGGAAGGATGGCACCATCTATTTCATTGGGAGTTTGGGAAGGATCGCTTACGCTAGCCAGCGTTTTCTTCCAGATGCAGGAGGGGAAATGAAGTCGTACACTGCCACCAGATGTGGTGTAGGGGAGATGCAAGCATCTGCGATTTCAGACAAGTGCCCAAGTTGCAGAAGATCTTGCATGAAGCGGGGTCTGACTTTACCGGGAAGATCTACCATTCGATGGCACCATCTGAGAAGCATTTTCAGTTGCTCACACGTTCAGCTCTCGAGATAGCTGCAATCGAACGAATGAGAAGACGCTCGTCAATGATTCGCCGCACACTTGTCCGGGAAATCAGGGTCCACAAGAAGAGGTTGTTTATGGGTCCTCCCTAGAATCGAGGAGCATGGTGTGACTCTCTATTGCGAGTTCGCAATTGCTAGCTCAGTAGAGACCATTCACTCGACGTATCGAATAGTCTTCCTGTACGCGAGAAAACCTCTGCAATGCGCAAAGAACCATCGGACCAACGGCGGCTATGGCACTCATCGAGCATCGTATAAAGAGAGACGTCCTTGCCGACCTTGTATCCCTTCAACCTCATCCCTGACCCTCTTCGAGATCTCAACACAAACGCATCTCGCGTCAAACAGAGCCATCCAATATGAAGCTCCTCTCCTTCGTTTCCCTTTCCCTCTCCCTTCTTGGTGTCGCCGAAGCGCGTGTCCTTCCTGTCGAGGACGCTCCTTACGCTCGCTCCAACAATGCTCTTCCTGCACTCGAGCCCCGTTCTGCTTCGCTCAACGCTGCTAGCGAAAGCACTCTCCACCGCCGAGTAGCCCGTCACATCCGGCCTGAAGACTTTGCCTCCAGCCTTGTTCGTAGACAGGCGGTAGACAATGGCGGTATCACCAACTTCAACGGCTCGGCTCCTCAGCCTGTTCGTGGCAGCAAGGGTGCCCCCTTCCTCCACGAATCCAACTCGCAAATCGATGCTCAGAACCCTGACTACGTCTCGCCACCCAACACGGATGCCGGTAACGTACCTAATCTCAAGTGGTCCTTCTCGCTCTCTCACTCGAAGCTGCTCAACGGAGGATGGGTTCGTGAGCAGACTGTCACCGATCTACCCTCTTCCCCTCAGGTCGCAGCTGCCGAGCAAAGGCTCTCTCCTTACGCCTATCGCGAGCTGCACTGGCACCGCGTAGCCGAGTGGGGTTTGGTACTTAATGGTACCGTCCGCATCACAGCCAACGACGAAGACGACAAGAACTACGTCGCTGACGCCAATGCAGGTGATCTTTGGTCCTTCCCCCGAGGTGTACCTCACACCCTTCAAGCTGGACCCAACGGTGCCGAATACCTCCTTGTCTTTGATGACGGAAACTTTGACGCTTCGGGTACCACTTTCGCCCTCGACGATTGGATCCAACATACACCTAAAGACGTTCTTGCAGAGAACTTTGGCTGGAACGTCTCCGCGTTCGGCACCGTCCCCGCAGCCGACCCTTACATCGTACCCTCCGACTCATGGCTACCTCTCGCCGAAGCCCAAAAAGAAATCCAACAGAACCCAGGTGGTCAAGTCGATAGCCCCTACGTCTACCCGCTCTCACAGCAAAACAAAACCCAAGCCCCCGGCGGAGGAGGATGGGTCAAGATCACCGACTACCGTCAATTCGCTGCCTCCCCCACCCTCGCCTCGGCCTACGTCCACGTCGAAAAGGGAGGTCTACGCGAATTGCACTGGCACAAAAACGCCGAATGGGGATACATCGTAAAAGGTAAAGCCCGAGCCACCGCCTTCGCAGGCGGTGCGACCGCAAGAACGTTCGATCTTCAGGCGGGTGACTCTTGGGTCTTCCCCACCAACTATGGCCACTACATTCAAAATGTTGGAGAAGGGGAGTTGGAGTTTGTCGAGATCTTCAGGGGTCCCGAGTTCAACGATAAGGTCAAGTTTGATGATTTCTCGCTGACTCAGTGGTTGGCGCTGGTCCCTCCAAGTGTAGCCGCGAAACAGCTGAATGTGAGCGAATCGTTGGTCAGGCAGTTGAGTAAGAAGAAGCAGATTCTGGTAGCCGGTGGGAAGAGCTCTTAGTCAAACCCTCCGGCTTACAGATCGTGAATGGTCTTTGTAATGTGCTTGCGGACCGGTCTTTGGAAATGCAAATGCAGATAGATATGATGTCTGTGCCTTTTGGTTGCAACCTTGTGTCGGGCTCGAGACCGATGCAATGCTTATCACTTATCTTTCGTCGAGAGCACCTGTACATGGTTTCGATATCACAGACCTCATGACTGACATTGACGCTACCAAACTCGTCGTGTTCTCGAGTACACCAGTCATCACGAGGGGCAAAGTGCGATTGGAACAGAGAGACCTCTACAACTTGACCAGCACTGACATCGTCGCACCAAAACACCAAAACAAAGCATCGACACGCAACGGAAGAAGCATCAGCTCGACACTGACCAATGCATGTTCTGGCAGAACTTTTTCACTTTTTGGCCTCCAACTCTCCAACCCTCTTCTTCAAAGGCTCCAAGTACTTTTCTTCGACCCAAACCTTCTTCCAGGCCTCTTGAGTCTGTACGGCGTCCCACCACTTTTTCACGGCCTCCAGACCCTCCGTTCCTTTCTCTACCTCCTCGTGAACCTGTTTTGCATTTCCATCTTCGCTCTTGGGGAGGAAGCCGTGTTTGGAAGCCGAAACGATACGTGCCACGAAAGGAGCGATGTTCAAGTCCGCATACCCGAACTTTGTCGCACCCAAAATGAACGGTCCCTCACCTACTCCGTTGAAGGAGGTGAGAACGGAATTGAACTGCTTCAAGCCATCAAGGAGTTTAGGCAAAGCGGAAGCATCACGATGCAAAAGAGTCGAGATGTAGTGGGGTTGAACGAGCTGGCCGTATCGTTCGACGATGTAGCGAGAAGTGGCCTTAAACTCGACATCTTTGGAAGAGAAGATCGAACCGGTCAAGTCTTCGATGTATTCGACAATGACAAGCGATTCAGGTAGCTTCCACTCATCCTTTCCTTCGGGATCCTTCACGAGGACGGGCACTGTGGTGCGGCCGCAAATCCGAATTACATGCCTGTCAGTATTTTGTCGCAGGTCATGAGCAATATCAAAAGAGGTTGATGAGGGTGAGCTTACCTTTGGAGGCCTTGTTGATTTTCTCAGCGTACCACGAAGGTTTGTTGAGCAGATCCACTTCGAAGATTTCGTGGGGGAGACCGGCGAGTGTGAGCGCAAGTTCGGCTCTTGCGGCGTACGGACACACTTTGGCGGTATAGAGAAGGAATTTCGAGGTCGACATTGTTGTGTGCTGTGTATCTCTTCGTTCTGATCGCTCGAAGTAGGATATGGAAGGGATGCGAGGGAAGCAACTCGACAAGGACGTTGGGTGGGGTTCTTATAGGGTCCGGCAATCTAGTGGAAGCCGGAGATAAAAATGCACAAAACAATAAGTGGAGCGTGCGCGGCGGAGCTGTCAAAGTACGCAAGAGGCGAGCTGGCGTCGTGGTGTCCGCGGAAGACACCATCACGTCAGAAAGAGGCGCAAAGGTGTCGAGGCTCAGCAATGCCGTCGTTCGTGCTTCGCTTTGCTTAAATGTGCAGGTTCGCTTTCTTTCTACATACACGTACACACGTCATGTCTCTCAGCTCAAGGGGAGTCGGTTCAGGCATGCACATTCACATTACTGTTGCATTCATGAGTGGAATCAGATTTCAGAATTGGCATAGAAAGGCGAAAGTCGATTGGGGAAACAGACATAAGGTATCGAGGAATTCGAGCGGAGAACGAGGATTGGGAAAGGGATTGTACATTCCGTCCAAGCATTGCCAAAGCAATCGAGAGACGATGCGGTCGCTTCAATGAGATGCCATGACGACCAATTTGGATGTCACGCATTCATCGTTTAACTGTCAAAGACAAGAGAGAAGAGGAAGAGCATGTTTAGGCAAGGAGCCAGAAACCGGAGCCGAGAAGAGCGGCGACGGCAGCAGCACCCGAGCTGATCTGGAGAGCGTTGGCGCCGTTACCCGAACCCGAGCCGGAACCGCTACCGCTACCAGAACCCGAGCCAGAGCCAGATCCCGACGATCCAACACCAGGAGCCGAAGTCTGGGTAGCAGCAGCCGCGGTAGCCGAGCTGTAAGCCGAAGAAGCAGCCTGAGTGTTCTCAGTCGTGTTGACAAGGACACGGTCAATAACGTGCACCACACCGTTCTTGGCAACGTAGTCGCTCGCAACGATCTTGGCAGTAATGTTACCCGAGGTAACATAGGCACCGGACGAGTTGGTGGCAAACTTGAGCTGGTTACCCGAAGCCGAGATGGCGGTCAAGTCGTTCCTGATGCTAGTCGAGTAGACGACGGTTCCGTTGAGAACGTGGTTCAGGAGAACAGCAGCCTGCTGGGAAGAGTTGGCAGCCTGAATAGCAGACTGAACCGACTGAATGGCCTCGTTGGTAGGAGCAAAGACGGTGACGATCGAGTTGTCCAAAGGCTGAACAAGGTTGGCGCTCTGGAGGAGGGTGGCGAGCTGCGAAGCGCCAAGCTCGGTAGCAACGGTGCTGGTGTTGCTGGGGATGGTGAGGACCTGATTGATAGGCTGAACGCGGATGTTCTGGTACTGAGGACCGTCCGAGGTGAGCGAGAACGAAACGTTGCCCGAAGCGAGCTGGACGTAGTTGGTGTTGTTGCCAGCGTACTTGGAGAGAACGACGACCTGGCTTCGGTTGCGGGGAAGCGTGACGTACTGGGACGAGTTGAGGGCAGAAGCAGCGATGGTCTTGTTGCTGGCGCTGACTTGGCTGTCCAAGATGGTACCGTTGAGGACTGTTGCAAATGTAGCGATTCAAGGGACATGAAAAGTCAGTCTTACGGGTTCATCAAAGCTCCATTTGTGTCGAGACGTGACGTTCGATTATTTCTGCGCTGGTTTTTCTAAACTTACCATGGTAGGCAATGGTAGCGATCAAAGTCTGGTTGTCGACGTTGCCGAGAGCAGCGAAAGCCTGGTTGGAGGGGGCAAGGACGGTCTTGTTACCGCCCTGAAGAGCAGCGAGGAGAGCGGCGCTGTTGTTGCCAACAGCATCAGCGAGGGTGGTGAGGTTGTTTTGACGAAGGGCGCTAAGGAGACCCGAAGCAAAGGTAGTAGCGTTACCGCTGCTGGAAGAGTTGTTCTGGGCGAAAGCGCCAGCGGTGGCCGAAAGGGCGAGGGTGAGAGCGGCGAGGAACTTCATCTTGTTGTTTTGGTGAAGAGTGAGTTGTTGGGACTAGGATGAAGAAGAGAGAATCAGAGAGAGCGACGGTAGCTAGGGTATCGATGCGGATGATCAAGGACGAAGGTAAAAGGTTCTAGGAGGTGGATGGATTCAAGGGATGGTTTATATTGGATCAGGCTCAAAGAGACTGCGGTCAGGTTCGACTGCGGATGGAGCAAGTCTCTGCACTCACCCAGATCGAATCCCATTCACTGTGCCCCAAGGCCGCGATGCCCTTTTGACGCACGATGCAGACGGAGTCTCGCAATCTCGCAGAGCACGCAAGGGGCTTTGAAGTTCAGAAGGCATCTCAAGAGCAAGCACAAGGAGAGAGCCGCTAGGTAGCGTGGGCGTGAGTGCTCCCGGCAGCTGCTTCTTCCGATGCACAAAGGCGAAAGCCAAGCAATCTCAATGTTCAGCGAACGACGAGAAGCGAACGGAACAGGCGGACAGCCAAGACGACATTCCTGGATCCAAGCGACAGAAGGGAGCGGAGCAAGAGGTCAACCCTCGGTCAAAGAGAAGAAAAAGGAGGCTTCAGGAGATGGTCTGGGCGTTGGAACGGCACCAAAGAAAAGGTGGAGGAGACGCTAAACGGCAGAAAGCCAAGCCTTTTGAGCATGGTAAGCAAAGCGGCAGAAGTTGTTGGAAATTCGTGCAGTGTTGGAAGCCGAGAGCTGCTGTCAAAAATTCACGCACAATGGATTTCGTGGTGTCGGGTTGGAGAGAGTGAGGTGAATCAGAGGATGGTCTGAGACCTCGCTTACAAGTACACACTTCGAGTGAGGAGAGAGGAGGAGAAAGCGGAGTCTAGAAGCTTGAGCACAGGAAGGACGAGAAGAATTGCGAAATTCCGCTCTCGAGCATGTAAACCAACATTGACAAGATTGAGCATCCGTTCAGACGCCGGCCACGCTCTTCTTTGCGCCATTGGAAGCAGCAGTTCACACCAGAATCCCAGCATTGCTCATCCTGTTGCTTTTCTTAAAATTGGTCGTGCTTGTCAAAGACAGGCCGCAGACCGTCCACTGGTTTGTGTAGCTCAAAGGGAGTCGAAGCTGCAGCTACGGATGGGACAAGAGCTAGAGGGGGGAAAAGGAGGCATCGGACAGTGGAAGACGGAGGCCTGAGACTGTCGACGAAAGCGAGGCACGATCCAGACAGGAAGATCGACATGCCGTTATACACTAAGGCGAACGCAAGGTTGAAGGGGAGATAGAAATCCCGAAGGGAGACCAAGTTCGAGACCTCGACACTTCCATGATGGGCAGAGCGAGTTTCGCACAGCTTGATGGGCGGGAGAGAGAGAGGCACAAATGAAGTCAATGGCTGGCGACGAGGCGGAGGTTGCAAGTGTTCGGCTTCCGTTCCATTCAGTGGGTCAGTTGTGAATTGCCGATACATGATTCGAATATCGTGGTGGGTCGTAGAGAAGTCGACTTACCGTTATTGATTCGAGACTCCGCTTTGTTGGACAAGCCGATACAGTATGTCAGGTGTCCGCCTCGCTCGAGTGTACTCCCCGCTTGGCTTGTCGTACACTGTCCTTTGCTGTAGCAACCTCACGTTTTCCCCCGCCAAGCGAATGCTCTTGCGCTTAGAAAGAAAGCATGGTTTGAATGCCATGCTCGACATCATCATGCATTGGGATTCTCGAATTGCAGGAGATGGTGTAGGTAACGCTACGCACCCCCTTTCCATGTAGTAGTGACTTGGACACAGTGTTCTCGCACGCTCTACAGTACCTGTTCTCGAATGCAAGCAGGTCCCTTGAACGTGGGTAGGAATTGAAATTGCTTACGAAGCGTCCACATGGTCGACTCGCACATAGCCCCCTTTCTCCTTCTCTTATTATATGCTTGCCAGACTGAGACCGAGACAAAGACATGAAACGGTAAGGAGGCATTTTTCCTTCGCCTCAGGCGAGGCAGCTGCCTCTTGTTGCTTCTCGGACCGATTGGAAGCTGTGCTCGAAGTCAGCTGGCCCTACTGCAGTCAGAGCCAAGCACAGGACGAGACGCTTCGGCTGCCATTCAGCTTGTTGCGGAAAAGCCAGGAAGAAAGGACAAGTGGTCACGGGTCGTTGAAATTGCGACGTGCATGAAAGATGGCGAAATTTTATTAAAACATGTCGTAAAAATCAACCGTGTTCCTGTGCTGCAAGATGCATCGAAAAAAGGTACGGCAACTTCAGAAGCGCACGATTTTCGATTTTCTGATGTGCGGGGTTGTCGATTGTCATGCATGCATGCCTTTCTCTTTTGCATCGCTTGCCTTCTTTCGCGATCCTCCTGTGGAAGCCCCCCCGGGGAGGTCATGATGCAAGTGGCTTTTTCCCGCCTTTGCGCTTCCTGCTGGAAAGGAAGTCAAGGAGCAATGAATTAGACGACAAAGTCCTACAGTAACACCGGAATGGCGGAGGAGGCGGTGTCGGGCAAAGGGTCCGTTGACAAGTAAAGTGGCATCGGCCAACTCTGTTTCCTTGCTCGATTAAGGCTTGAATCTGATTAGCGAAGCGAGGGGACAACGTCTCAGAATGCGATTGTTGTGCCAGGCTTCACAAAAGGGTGAGCAAGGGTCCTGAGACAAGGTGCAAGAGGTTGGGTTTCGAGTCGATTCGCTGCAAGCTTAGACAAGAGTAAGAAGCACCGACTCAAATTACGATCCTTGCGAAATGGTCAGTCTGGATCATGGCGGCATCACAGCGGTTTGATCTCATTTTTTCTTTATTTTTTAAATTCGTTTTGTTCTATTCGGCAGAATGCCAAGTACTGCAGTGCGCACGGACTGTAACTTTGCAATAAGCAACCTTTGATGCTGCCTTCCACACAAGAGCATTTCGATCGGTACAACCAGTCATAGGTCGGCACGTTCTGTGCAAGCGCCCGCTGCGAGTTCGTCTCATCGGACTCGTCGGACTTTGGCACCGGTCCGAGATGTCCATAGCGTGGTTCCAGTAAGCAAGCACGTTGTTGATCACCTTACTGCTCTCGAGTCCTGCAACAATAATTTGGTTCGTATTTCGTACAAGCGGGAGAGCACGTCAGGCAATGAAGGCTGCCGACTGAAGAGAGAGGAGCTGCCGAAAGCGGGGTCACCTTGCAGGCAAACGGCGGAAAAAAAAGAAAGGAGGCGCGCAACACGACGCGAGCCATCGTCAGCCAAGAAGCTTGGAACACAAACAGCCAAGACAGAAACGTGCCCTTGGACTCGTAGAACCCCACACTGACTCGCACGGCCTTGACCACATCGTAATGTTAGCCGGCTATCCACAAGATGGAAACGAAACGAGAAGCATGAGCTCATTGCGAAGCTGTGGCACTCCAACCAACACGCTGTGTAATTGAGCTTGGCCTCTTCGGAACACTCCGAATTTCAACTTGATCCAACAGAGCGCAAGACCCTTGGGTCAGCAGCCTCGCTGACGCAACGCAGACACGCTCTCATGGACCGGTCAACTTTGAGCCCTTTTAGAGTTACGAACAATAGCGAACAATGAGGCCACAGACAGGCACAGAGACGGAGAAACGGCAATTCCGCATTTCGGCCAAAGCAGAACGACGTAGCTTCAATCGCCAGCTCTGTTTGAATCGACGGACATACTTCGGATACAGCTTCGTTTCCAGCAAAGCCAACGGAATAGAACCTCATTCGATTCTAGAGTCCGTACGTGCTCACCTCGTACCGCGTGGTCACTTGGTTGCTTTGTGTATCAGCTTAGCTGAGCCAACATACTGACATGCAACTCTGGTCTCGATGTCCAAGCCGAATTCCGAATATCCGTTGCACGACCAGAAAGCTGCGACGCTCCGATTCACGCTGAGTGCAAACCTCTAGATCGAACTGCTGTCGCCTTTGAATCTTGAACCCCCGATTGCCGCTCCACTTGAATCTCTTCGGCCAACATCCATCTTTCGGCTCAACACTTGAACGAGGGTGAGGAAGGCAAAAGCGGATTGTTTGGAGGATACGACCGAAATGGCGGCGCAAAAGCACTTCTCTCGATTCGTGGGGAACAACGAAACTGGCGGGGTACGGAACTGAGCGCCGAGGAAGGCAGTGCGGCTCCACTGGAATCGCCAAGCACCTCTCTTGAATGCATTGGGCCGCAGCTTTGTCTTGGCGACACGCAAAGAGCAAAGCATCGTACTTCCTTCGCTTCGGTACACGAAACAACGCGGTCTCAACTCATCGTTCTGATCCAGCATCCGCCCTTGCCCCGATGTTGCACTCAATCGGGAACTCTCTCTGACGCACTGTTACGAACCAGGAAAGACCATAATCGACGATTGTATGAATGCAATTGCAACGCTGCTGTATGAAAGGGATCGCCTCACTATCGACCGTACCGCTGTTCCATCTTTCCCAACTTACGTAACGCTGCTACGAAATCCGCACTTCCATACGCCGCTTTCGGCTGCATATCTGCATCGTAGAACAAATCCGTCAATCGGATCGGCCAAGCTGGAAATCCGTACAGCTTCCGTAACCTCCTCTTACCGCCAAAGACCACCATGAGTTCCGGCTCGCCCATATACCCTGCTTCTGTCAGGCTTCGATCTAGTTCCGCGACTGTAAGTTGTGATGTGAACGTTTGACGTTTCGAGACCCATGCTTTGCGAAGAGAAGAGGCGGAGAAGCGGGAAGACGAGTCGATGTCCGGTTGAAGGATGTCGGAAAAGTAGAGGTCGGCTTGTTGGCGAATGTTGTCGCTAACGAGGGATGTGAATCGCTCTTGGCCATCTTGGTGGCTCAGAAGCGTCACTTGCATGTTTGAACCCTCTTGTGAGTTGGCGGTCTTTGCTGCCCTGGCGGACGATCCGAGACCTAGCCGGATATCGACACTGGCCTCGAAGGTCGGCGCATCGTGAACATCGTTCTCCGCAGTATAAGATGATGCCAGCGTCTCGTCGAGCGAAGAAAGTCCCGCCTCAGAATCGCTCGAAGCTGGCGAACCTGGTGAACTTGGTGATGAAGATTCGCCGCTGCTGCTTCGTTTGGCCTGCGACCGCGCCGTTCTCCTTCTCAGCTCCGCATACTTTGACCATCTTTCCTCTTCGTTTCCATCCTGCCCAGATGTAGTTTGTGGAGACGCGTCGTCTTGTTGCGGAAGCACCGCTTTGGTCTTGTATGCTGTCTGCAGAGATCTCGTCATTTGTTGCAATGCTATGGTGGAAAGGGTCTCCGTTGTGTAAACGCTGAGTTGCTGTACGCCGCTGATCCTCGCGAGATGAATGACAGTGGCAATATCATCGACGTGCTTCGCCTCAACAGCCGCTTCGTATTGCAGCCTGAATCCGCGCCAGAGATCGGTCCTTGGTAATCCTTTCTGCCGCCCGAGTCTCGAGAACAGCGTCGAGATGTACAGTCGTATGGATGATGGCACAGTGTCAGCAAACACTACAGCTAGATGCTTTGGCACTCGCACTGCACTTGATGGACATGCATGTGCGTCTAGCAGATCTTCTAAGGAAGTGAACGAGGAGGGAGCTCGATTCGTGCGCCGTCTTGTTACATGCCTGAACGCCGAGCTGAGCTCCTTTGCGGCCACAACAAATTGGTAGATCAGATGCAGCAGGCAGAAGGCTAGCACCATCAAGGGGGTCAACAATGTCGTGATCACTCCTGTACTACTTTGTGCCCGTGTAGACGCATCCTTTCGTATCCTCGAGGTGCTTTTCGAACCACTGTGCGAGGCGTGGCTAGCTGATGGCCCCGTCGACATGGTTGCGCTATGTCATGTCCCGTCACAATCTCTACTGAGGAGCTGTCGTAGACTTCGAGGATGTTGCGTTGATGGTGGCAGATAGACAGAGTGGAATGCTGCAACGTGGAATGACGTCCTCGCAAGCTGTCCAACACTTCTCTTCAGGGTTTTGGTTTTTAGAGTTCGGCAACGGTTCGATGCCGTTTCAGAAGCATTTCTCGGGAACTTGCTCCTCGGAAATCGGATACCGCTGTCTCGCCCGGCAAAAAAAGCGGTGTGGAGGCATCCTCAGGGTCCAATCAGAAAGATCCCTTTCAAGGACGGCTCAGCATCTTCTTTGTGACACCAACTCAACGTGCACGGACAAGGACGATATGGTCACGCAAGCAACCTCGCTATAGGCTCAAACCATCAGGACTTCCTTCATATACCCACGAAAGGTCCTACTCTGGAACAGAAAACAGGATCTTGAAGGCCAGACTACTCGGTCAAGATGCTGCGTCCCGGCCTTGGCGCTTCGCTTCGGGGCCTCGCGCACCTCAAGCCATCTACCTCGATACCTCGCTATACCGCAAGTGGCATATGCTCAGGCTCAAAAACTTCGTCAAGGCTCCATCTGCAGCAGCACAAGATCCTCTCAGCTGTCTCCCGAGATGCAATTCCCTGTCGCCACTTGAACACCTCAACTACCCTCGAGGCTCGACTCAGCCGCCAATCTCCTCGTCGAGATCCGATACGACTTACCGGCCACAACCATCGCATTGATATATTTGCAGCTGCTCGAAATAGCGAAGCCGAGCTCCTCTCGGACGACCCGCCACCACCACCAACACATGACGTCCATCCGCCATCCATCTCCCGTGCCCTTCTCTTCCTCTTTGGCTTCTCCACTCTAAGCTTCACAGGTGCAGCTTACTACTCTCTCCGTGACACCAACCATATCGCTTCTGAGGTACGCGGCTCGCGAGATGTATTTGCCAACATCTCTTCCTTTTTCACCGGTGCTATTGGCTCATCCGACAACGCTGCCTCCCAGAAGCTGTGGGGGCCTGGTGTGACCGAACCAAGTCTGGTCCTAGCGAAAAAGCACGAAACAGCTCAACGCCTCGGGCTGAAGATGCAATGGCTTCTCGGCTGGTGCGAGCAACTTCACCTGCCTGCAGGACTGACCGAATTTGTTGGGAGATCGTACATCATTTGTGCAGAAAAGTGCCTCGATTTGCCTTCGTCGAAACAAGTCGTGCTTCCGATCGTTGCGGTAAATGGAGTAGTGTTCGCCGCTTGGACGATCGCCGGTATTCGCAGAGGTAGTGGTGGGGCACTGTGGAGGTTCATGACGAGTGAGTTCCTTCATCGACCGAGCAGTAACAGGATGCGAACGATGGCAACGTCGGTGTTCAGTCATCAGACGTTCTTGCATTTCTTGTTCAACAACGTTGCGCTTTGGTCCATCGGTGGCTCTGCACTCGTCCTTGCTAGCCGTCTGTCCTCTCCAGAGGGAGGGAAAGTAGCGGAAGCTTCCCCTGCACCGCACTTTCTAGCATTCTTCGCTACCGCAGGCGTCTTCGCAGCAACCGTTTCGCACATCGTCTCCGCAATCCGATTCCGCCGCATCGCTGCCTTGACATCCCTAGCAACCGCTCGATCAACCGTTGGGAGACAAGCGAGCTTAGGCGCCAGCGGAGCCGTCTATTCCGCCCTCGTCATGTCCGCTTGCGCCTTCCCCGACGCTCAACTCGGCATCATCTTTTTGCCCTTCATTACATTCCCGATCGGCGTCGGTGTGGTGGGGTTGGTAGCTGCAGATGTAGCGGGCGTTTTGTTAAGGTGGAGAATGTTCGATCATTGGGCTCATTTGGGTGGAGCTGCGTTTGGTTGGGTTTACTGGCATTATGGGGCGGAGGCTTGGGAAGGGTTGAAAAGGGTGCTCGTTGAGAAGATGAGGGTAGGGGTGAGGTATCAGCAGTTGCAGCAGTAGAAAGCGTTGGGCGATGAGATGGATGTAAGATTAGAGATCAGCTAGATGTATACCACCGCTCCATATGTATCCATAAGTATAACGTGTGACGACTGCAGTAGCTCACCACACGGCTGTCAAACTTGAGTCGTGCGACTGTCTCACGGCTGTTGCAGACAAGGGTTGTGATGGTTGTGTGCTGTTGCAGCAGTATTCGTTGATCTAAAAGTACATGGCAGAGGCTGATGTCCAAGCCTGCCGTTTTGTCCGCTTATTACCCCTCTTCCGGGATTCTCGTGACCCACACATTCAGTCCCCTCTTCCGCTGCTACTTCGCTTTTTACCGGTCGTTCTACCGTCTTAGGAGAACCTCCTGATGTTGTCCAACTCCTGCAATAGACTGTCCAACAGTCCATCATCCCTCGTCGCCAGTGTCGGGATCAATGCTTTGGCTTCGTCCACTTCGGTAATGCACAAATTGGCCAGTTGGGCCATCTCGAATTGTGTCAACTGCAGCCCTGTCTCCGGAGCATCAATTTCGTTGCCTTCTTCGTCGACTGTCTTTTCGTCCAATTTGGCGTGCTTGAGTAGCAGTCTGTCGTGGGCGGAATCCGTAATGGAACAACATCATCAGCAAGAGATGTTCAAAGGAGTTGAATGTCTACGGAACCGGAAGAGGAAGATTGCAAATACTCACTCTCGAATCTCACGAATGGTGTTCGGATCCTTGTATCTTGAGAATTCGTTGACGTAGTCTTTGGTCTTTGAGAATACCCTGTTCAGCAGTAGCGTTGTTTCAGGAGTTATCCGCAGCAGTGTCAGCAGCAGTCTTCCGACGTATCTTGCTCTGAAGAAGGAAGTTTACTTACGCAGTAGCTACCTCATCACGTCCGGCCGCCCCTTCCGATCCCAGAGCATCAGGCTGTGAAAAGACCAGTTCGACTTCCGAGATGAGCAAACAACCAGCATCGTCAAACTCTTCACCTAGCTTTCCGATGGCAGCATCCTCGTCTTCGATCATGCCTCTGTGGCGGCGTCCTACTTCGTGTGCCTGCATTGTGGTGGTCTGTCCTTAAAGGAAGAGAGAAGGGTTTCGTCCTCTGTGTGTATGTGTGTGCGCGCGCTTTGCTGTATGAGTTCGTCAAAGGAAGAAACGGTCAGGAAGCGTATGAGATAGTGTTCCGAATCGATGTAAGCTTCCTCTTGGTTGAAGGCGGAAGTTCGTCGGTAGGCCTAGCAGGTAGGAAGAGGGTGATGATGAGGATAGAGAAGACGAGGAAAGTGTTGATCGAGAAAGTGCGCGTTGAGAAGGCATTCAAGGATTTCGGAAGTCGGCTGCAAGGTGCAAATCGGGCCATCGGGTAGCGCGTCTGCATGGCAAAGGACCCTGAACTTCTTGACACCAACACTGGCTCCTCCTCACCATCAGTCCCAACACTACTTTACCCTGCTGCTGAGCAAGCAGGCGTAGCATACAAAGATGACACTGCCAATACCCAGCGATCTCGCTTCTTCAGCAATAGCATCTTCGTCCTCCTCTGCTACCTCGCCCGAACTCATTTACACCCTTACCCCACATACCAAGTCCATCTCTGCTCTCGCCTTCTCGCCTTCAGGTCAACTCCTGGCCACTGCATCTGCCGATTCCACGATCAAGCTCTTCTCTGTAGCCACAGGCTCGCTACTCCACACCTTCACAGCCCACACCTCAGGCGTCAACGACCTCTCCTTCTCCTCCGACTCCCTCTACCTTGCATCCGCATCAGACGATCGATCGATCAAAATCTTCAACACGTCCACATTCCAGCTCGTACGCGATTTCACTGAACATACATCCTACGTTCTCTGTCTCTCCTTCAACCCCCAGAGTACTCTCTTGGTGTCAGGGAGCTTCGACGAAACGGTTCGTTTATGGAACGTTTCTCGTAACAAATGCCATCGAGTCATCGCAGCCCATAGCGAAGCCGTTTCCAGCGTCGACTTCAACCGAGATGGCACCATGATCGTTTCCGGTTCGTACGACGGCCTGATTCGACTCTGGGATACAACCACCGGTCAATGCCTCAAAACCCTCGTACACAGAGAACAGACAGCCGTCGGAGGAGTCAACTTCACCCCTTCCAGCTCACATCTCCTCTGCGCAAGTTTAGACAACACCATCCGAATCTGGGACATGTACAACAGCAAAATCGTCAAAACCTACTCTGGTCACGCTAACACTAAGTTCCCCCTCACAGCGAGACTCACCCTCTCTCCCACACAACGCCACAATGAGGCAGAGTGGCGGGAAAGGGAAGAAGAAAGAGAAAAAGCGATAATGATAGGCAGCGAAGACGGCAAAGTCTACATCTGGGACGTACAGAGTAAAGAGGTGATACTGGGCAATTGGCAAGCGCATAAAGAGGCAGTAATAGCGACGGTAACGCATCCAACGCAAAGAGTGGTCGCGACGGCAAGTGTGGAGCCTGAATCCACGGTCAAAGTGTGGCTCTTTCCATCACCTTCTTCTTCCACAACATAATCTCGGTCGTGTATCGTAGCAGCACACGCATTTGTAACAACAGTAGCAACAGTACGCAGGGATCAAGTTTTTCATTGGCATTGATCACAAAATGATTTATGATTTTTGGTGGACGTATTGCGTACATGAGAAGCAACTTTGAGCCCTAGTTGAATTGATAGACGGCTATCGCCAGGTATCATCATTTCGAAACGTGGTTATCAAGAGCAAGCACCTACCCATCTACTGCTTCTTGCTCTTACTGATCTGACTCTTACCCCAAACATTGGCTTCAACACGGTGCTTCTCCTCCTTGCTAGCCACCAGGTTGTAGTACACTGTCCTCAACAAAGTGTCAATCGGCAAGAACATTCCGACCCTCTTCTGGTAGTCTTTGTACTCGGGGTACTTCTCCGCCGAGACCTGCTCCGAGTACCTAGCGCTAGGCAAGAAAAGTGCATTCATGGCCAAAGGAGCGAGGATGGCGTAGTTGAGGAAGTGCGACCAGTGGGCATTTGTCAAGTCAAAGTCCGTAGGCAAGAAGGTAAGAGGAACGAAAGCGTACAAGATCCACCAAGTGGTCTGCTCGCAGGCAAAGTTAGGGTGTCGGCTCCAAGCCCAGAGTCCCTTGGTGACAAAGCCTCGCTGAGCGTCTTCGGGGGTGGAGTGGGGCATCTCGCGCTGCTTCTGAAGAGGGAGCTTGGTACCGGGGTCGACCATGGCGTTGGCAAGGGGCTTCTCCTGAGGGTTCTTGCCGCGCTTGTAGTTCTGGTAGTTCCACTGTTGCTGGTCTGCGTAGAACTGAATGGTCAAGTTGAGCACAAAGAGAGCAGCAAGGATGTAGTCACCGAGAATGAGCTTGTTGATGGGATGAGGGACGGGCTCAGTAACGTGCTTGACCGAGGTGGTGGTGAGCAAGAGGTAGTTGGGCAAAGCAGTAATAGCCAGCAGGATGTTCTGGGCAATGGCGATAAAGAAAATGGAGAAGACGTGCCACATGGGCTTGGACATGGTCTTCCTGAGCAAGGGCCAGCGGTAGTCTTCCTCTCCTGGCTTGAACATTCCCCTCCTGTAAGCGTTGTAAGTCAAACGGGTGGACCAAAGGACCGACAAGACCGTCATGAGTGCCAATCGAGGCTCGATCTTATCCCAGATGCTTGCATGTTCGACACCGCCAAAGAAGGAAAGCTTGGCGGGCAGGTAGGTAAAGTACTTGTGCACAGTAAAGTGAATCGAGTAGATGAGAGGGAGGAAAGTCCACAATCCATCCACCTGAGAAGCGTTGCCCGTGATCCTCTCCATGAACCAGACGTAGAAGCTGACTACACCGCAAAAGGCCATAGCCGAGTGAAAGGGATCGGCATCGGCATAGTAAGACTTGTAGGTAGCAAGGTGGGTGAGTGACTTAGTGTTGCTAAAGTACGAGGTGAATGCGGGATAGAAGGAGCGGATGGCGGGGATGAGATGGGTGTTCGGGTCCAAAGCGGCGTGGACCCAGTGAGAAGCTGTTCCGACCATCTTGAGGGGTATCTTTGTTGATGTGAGAGAATGATGGATGATGAGCGGATGGATGGATGGATGAGAAAGGAAGATCAGTAAGTATATATCGCCGGTCAAATCCTCCACATGTGTCACCGCAACACACAAAAGATGCGGAATCGAATCATTTCCGCACTTTCCTGCACTTTGATGCGGGGGAAGTGCAGTGTGACACTCAATGAAATTGGCTAAGGCGTGCATAAAAGGCTATAATTAGTCACAGTGTGTTGAGAAGGCAGATAACTAACATCTTGTAGTCAAAATTATCACGTGAGATTGGTCAGTTATGGCTGGAGGAGGAGCGCGTCGAGATGACCAAAGCGTGTTGTTCTTTTTATCAGAATGGCCGACATGCACGAAGGCGCATCATGATCGACATCCAACACTTTTTGTCTGTTGCGCCTAGTCACCATCACCATCATCAGCAGCATCAACAATATCAGCAGCATACCCTGATACTATTAGAGCAGACACGGTCGATACCCTTCTCTACACTAGCAGCGCTTCTTTGCGCTCATTGCTCTGTTCACAATCATGTCGGGCCTCCGACGCCAACCCTCGTCATCGACCCTTACTCGTCCAACACAGCCACGTTCAAGAGCACCTAGTGTTGCACCTCCCGTCTCATCCGCAGGAGCAGCAAGAAGACTGACAGTCAATGGATCCACCCAGCCCGCCTCTCGATCGGCTTCTTCTGCGTCCAACGATGACCCAAGTAAGAAACGCTCCGATGCCGGAGAATCCAATATCCAAGTCGTAGTTCGTGTAAGAGGGCAAGCTCCCAACGAGCCTAAGCGCACAGAGTCTATCTTATCGACATCAGGTCCAAGATGCCAGCAGATCGATGTGGCTATCGAGCCACCTCCCATTTCTTCTTCCTCCGTCATGGCTTCCTCCTCAAGCCTTGTCCAAGAATCTTCCACCCGTCAAAAGAGCTACCATTTTGATCAAGTGTTTGGTCCTGAAGCAGACCAAGGCATGGTCTACCAAGATGTCGTCGGCCCCATCCTCGAAGAAGTCATGTCCGGCTACAACTGCACCATCTTTGCCTACGGTCAGACAGGAACGGGTAAAACACATACCATGGAAGGTGACCTCACATCCCAGATGGGCACCTACAGCTCCGAAGCTGGTATCATTCCTCGCTCGCTCTACCGACTCTTCCACACTCTCGAGCTTTCAAAGGACGACTATTCCGTCAAAGCTACCTTTATTGAACTGTATAACGAAGAATTGCGCGATCTGCTCTGCCTCGACTCGAACGGATCTGCGGGCGAATCGTCTTCGGCGACAGCACAGAAGGACTCGCAGCATGGTTTGCGTATGTACGACGATGCGCGCGGAAAAGGTGTCGTTATTCAGGGCCTCGAGGAAGTCGCTCTCAAGGACGCTGCACATGGCCTCACTGTGCTCCGACGTGGCAGTCAGAAGAGGCAGATCGCAGCCACCAATTGCAACGAGCAATCCAGTCGATCCCACAGTGTCTTCACAATGACTGTTTTCATCAAGGACAAGGGCTCGCGTGGAGAAGACGTTCTCAAGATTGGCAAACTCAACCTTGTCGATCTTGCTGGTTCCGAAAACATCGGTCGTTCAGGTGCAGAGAACAAACGGGCCCGTGAAGCGGGAATGATCAATCAATCTCTGCTCACACTTGGCCGTGTCATCAATGCTCTCGTCGAGAAGAACAGTCACATCCCGTATCGCGAGTCGAAACTCACTCGTCTCTTACAGGAATCGCTTGGTGGCCGAACTAAAACTTGTATCATTGCTACTGTCTCTCAAGAGCGAGCCAACATCGAAGAAACCCTCTCGACACTCGACTATGCTCTGCGAGCCAAATCCATCAAGAATCGCCCGGAGCTCAATACCCGCATGACTCGATCAGCTTTGATCAAAGAGTACGTCTTTGAGATCGAACGACTCAAGGGTGACTTGCAAGCAACGCGCGACCAGAATGGAATCTACCTCAGCGAAGATTCCTGGAAGACGATGCACAGCGAGCACGAGGAACGCAAGACTCTTTCCGAAACCCTCAAGCGCAACGCCGAGGTGACCGAAAGCAAGCTCAACAGTCTCAAGGAGCAATTTGAGCAGAACATGCAGCTTCTCGTCAAGCGCGATAACGAAGTGCGCGTAGCCAAAGCCGAATGCGCTGACAAAGTGGCAGAGCTCGAGGCTATGATCGAAAGGGCCACTTCGCTTGAATTGACAGTAGAGGAGGAGGTTGCCTTGAGGAAGGCGTACATGGCGAGCGAGGCGCATCTCAATCAAGCCGCCTCGTCGCTTGCTGACCTAGTGCAGCAGAGCACTGCCGATGTGCAAGGTTTGTTCGACAAGTTGGAACGTAAGTCAACGGTGGAGAAGGCAAATCGAGCACTAGTGGCCGAGTGCAGGAATGCCGTCTCGCAACGAGCCAATGCGCTCGAGTCGAGTTTGAGCAATTTCCACTCGGCAGAAGGGCGATTCCATTCCTCACTCAGGAACAGCCTTGAGACGCTGGTCAGCACTACGGCTTCGAAGCACGACGAGCAGCAGCAGTTCTTGCAATCACGCCTCAAGAAGATCTCGACTTCGCTTCGAGAAGTTCGCTCCGGTCAGATGGAGTCCAAAGACGTTCTGGCTGCACTATTGGGCGATCTCGATGCGACCGTAGGCGAAATGCAAGCCACAAGCGAAGCCAGCCTAGGTTCGCTCAAAGAAACGTGCAGAGGGGCGATCAACGATGTGGTCCTCGCCAACACGCAACGTTTTGCGCAGGTCGCAGCTTCGCTAGACGATATGATCCAGTCTCACGTGGCGACATTGAAGGAGGTGAGGAAGATTAACGAGGCCAACCAGGACAAGATTGCACAGGCTAGAGCAGCTGCCGACGCAGCAAGAGAGGACGAAATGACCAGGTTGAGACAGCAAAATGCCCTCTTGACAAAAACAATTGAGGACATGAAGAGCAGCAACACCTCGCTCAAAGCTGACCTCATGGCCGATTTTGGTAAGATGCTCGATCGATTCACCAACCAGCAAGAATCCGCCGTCTCAACATCCATCACTACGGCTCAGTCTCTGGTCACACGTTCTTCGCAAGCTTCGGAGTCCAAAGCCGCCGAGCAATCGTCTCGCTTCGACTTGCTCTCCTCAGCGACAAGCAAGATGGCTTCGCACCTCGAACAAACCTCAACCGCGCTCGTCTCTCAAGGCGGTGCGATTTCGCAAGACGTCTCGCAAGCCAGCGCCGAACTCGGCACAAAGATGGACGCTTTCGCCTCGGCTATCGAGGACGACCTGTCGACGTCGACCACCGCTGCTTTGCGCGGACATGAGCAGATCACCGAGATCAGCGTTCGAGCTAAGGAAGAGATTGAGTCGCGTACCAAAGCTCAGTCGGCGAAGATTAAGGCCACCAACACCAAGCTTACCGAGACTTTCGATGCTGTCACTTCTCACCTTTCGACATCTTCGCAAGAAATTGCGTCGTCAACCAAGGAATTCAACAAGTTGGTGGGAGCGAGGGGAGACGAAGTGAAGGCATGGAATGAGGAGATGAGTGGTGGGCTGAAGAGCTTGACAGCCGACTCGACGAACTTGCTAGCAAGCAGATTTAGAGAGGACAGGAGTACGGGTCAAACGCCTCAGAAAAAGGTTTGGAAGATGCCGGGTAGGTGGAACCTTGTTCCAGCGAATCGAGAGGATGCGATCGAGGCCGGAAGGAAGGTCGAGGATACTCTCCTTACCACCAGTGCTGCTGCAACAATGATGATGAGTGACGACGCGGTGCTCAGTTCCGAAGTTGGCGTCGAACCTTCGTCCGAACTTGAAGAGGTCCAAATCGAAGCTGCAGCTGACGAAGAGGAGGCCATTGTCGAGGCGCCAGTCGTCGTCGAAACAAAGCCGGCAGCAAGACCACTCCGCGAACTTCCCTTCGGCCACAGCAACCTTCCCACCTCGACCTCGAACGACGATGTAGCCTCAGCCTTGCCGATCAAACCCATCACCGCCGAGTCTGGTCTGCCGAAGTCAAGGAGCGCGAAGAATAAGCTCACTGCTACAGCTTTGCCCGTGAGCAAGCGAGCAAGATCGTAGATTCACCCTTCCAGTTTTTCCCTCAGGTTTTGTCTTTAGTCGCTTAGTGTTGCATCGTGTACTTTTGTGGTTCAGTAGAGAAGAACGTGATTTTATACCAGGATTCAGTGCTTTGCTCCGTGTGACTGTGCTTGTTGTCGCTCATGCGTTTCCGCTTTCTCTGTGTCATGTCGGCGTCAGCGTGTCGAAGGCTTTGGGGAATCCAAGTCGGCTTGCTCTGTGCAGAAGGCGCGCAAATCAATCGTCAAGGAGCGTCTGATTGAGCGGTGCCTTGGACGAAGATCGGTGTGAAGGCTGCAAAGCGCCTAGTCTTTCAGCATTCCTTGCCTTGGCCTTAGAACTTCACTAGGAGCCGGCGTCCGATTGCGCTCATGTCATGTGGACCTTCCCACTGGCGGGCTGCAGAGCCGTATGCCTGAACACTCGATTCGTGCGCGTCCGCCATGCTGCCCTCCAAGCCTCACTTCTAACCATTTCCCGGCCAGCCTTCTTTTGTGCTCCTCCTGCGTTTGCCAAGTCTCTCTCATCGAGGCCCTCGTCATCCTCATCGTCGCCGTAAGCCTGAGCACCCAAACCCTCTGCGTCTGCAGTGCTGTCCTCCATGCCCTCCTCGTCCTCGCGTTGGCCTAGAACTTCTTCCCGGAGCCGGCGTTCGATTGCTCCCACATCGCGTTGACCTTCCCATTGGCGGGTCGCGAGCACGGCAAAGCAAATCAAGTCGCGAAGATCCTTGAAAAGGAGAGATCCGAAGTGATCTGCAAGGCTCAACAGGAGATTTGCGAGGCTCCTTGATGCGGCTTCGGGCTCGTTGGGCCTGCCGCTGCCGCTCTCGATCAGTTCTAGCATGGCTTCTACCGCGTACTGGTAGACGTCAAATGACTGTCTTGCTGCGCGCATCGGCTTGCTGTGCCCAAATTGTAGGACACCTGAGACCTTTTCGAGAAGCGAGAACTCGAGCAATGGGAATCCGAGATCGAGTGCTTGCACCACAGAGTCCAGATGATCGTGCTTCACAGCTATGGCAAGGCCAAAGGAGTGATACGATGTCGCGCCAAGCATCAGCGATCTCGAGGCACGGCCAAGCGCAATTGTTTTGGCCATAAGAGTGTAGTCTTATATCAGGATGCAGTGCTTCGATTTGTGCCGTGCAATGGTACATGTGATTGCTCGTGAAGCCCCGCTCACTCTGTATTATTCCGGCATCAGTATATCGAAGCCTTGGGGAAACCGTTGAGCTTGAGTATTATGTCTATGATTCGCTGACTATAATATTAGTACATGGTCTCGGAGGAAAGCGATGCTTTCTGCTTCTAAGCGCCGTACCTTTTGCCAGTGATGAGCTCGTAGGCTTCCCTGTACTTCTCCTCGGTCCTCTTGACTACATCATCTGGCAATGTGACCGGGACACCCTGGTCAGCAGCCTTATCCAATCCATTAGCCTTCAACCAATCCCTAACGTACTGCTTGTCAAAGCTATCCTGTCCACGGCCCACAGCGTACTTCTCGGCGGACCAGAAACGCGAGCTGTCTGGCGTCAAGACTTCATCCACCAAAATCATTTGCTCTTCACCGCCGGAAGAAGGAATGAGACCGAACTCGAACTTTGTATCGGCAAGAATGATGCCCCTCGACTTGGCGTGTGCGGCTGCTTTGGCGTAGAGCGAGACGGCAGCTTTGGACATTTTCGAAGCGAGATCGGCGCCGATAATGTCGTTGACTTTGTCTGGGTGAATGTTTTCGTCGTGGTCTCCTTGCTCGGCCTTTGTGCTTGGAGTGAAGAGAGGACCGTTGGGAATCTCCTGACTCTCTTGCAAACCTTGCTGCAGCTTGATGCCATGAACGGTACCAGTGCGCTTGTACTCCGCCCAGCCACTTCCCGTGATATATCCCCTAACGATAGCCTCAATCGGCAAAACCTTGGCGCGCTTGACCAACATCGACCTTCCTTCAACCTGTTCCTTTACCGATTCGAGCTTCGACTTGAGCTCCGCCGGAAACTCGGAGTACTCCGTTGCAATGATATGTGATTCAATAAGCGACGGGGTCAAAAGACCGAACCAGAAGGTGGAAAGTGCGTGCAAAAGCTTGCCCTTGTTCGGGATACCGTTTTGAAGGATGATATCGAATGCCGAGATTCTGTCGGTGGCTACAAAGAGGATTGCGCCGGCGTGAGGGCCTTCTGTGAGACCGGCATCGTAGACATCGCGAACCTTGCCCTTTGCGATGAGCTTGAGGGGAAGATCGGTGGTGACGATGGCGTTCTGCGACATTTTTGAGGGCTGGATGGTGGAAGGCGAGATGGACAAGAAGAAAGGTGAGAAGAAGTGGAAGAAGGTGTGGGGTGAGCGAGTCATATCAATTTCAGCAGACCAACGGCGATTTTTGCTGCAGGTCTGCACCGACGCACGGCCATGGAAAATTAGACTTTGGTCCTTCTCTCTTCGGAAATCATCACAAAATCGACGACCTAACATCCAACAAGACACGTGATCTCCAGGAGAGAACGTGCTAGGGACGCGAGCTTGAAGAAGTGGAATCAAATGAACAACCATGCTTTCCATACAGAAGGCATATTAATAAAATGCTGAGAGTTGCAATGGGCTCGTCCCAGACTCAAGTGTAGCAATCCCGACGTCATGAATGAGTCTATCGAGAGCATTCTCTCTTGGCAAGCTTCAAGTCCTCATCCAGTTCAGGGCTGGCAATGAGGCTGCGTACAGCACGCTTTTATTTGCATGTGAGCGAAGAGTTTTCCTACGGAGCCTGGTCATGATCGCTCTAGATCAATTGCGGATTTGTGACAGCCTAACTGGCATTTGGCAAGACAAAGCTAGTTTGACTTGCTTGAAGGAGGGAAAGGACCTGAACAGCTATGGCAACAGGAGAGAGAGCAGACCTCGAACAGTTTGCATTGTAATATGAGTGATGTGGAGAGCTGACAGAGAACAACACTTTTGCGACGCGCTCAGCACGCGCCTTGCGGAAAAAAGTGTTGTGCGGCCCATCCGCAAACACACTCAGCTTTCGGATTCTCCGCACAAGTTGCAGCTGCGCATTCAGACGTACCGATCCGTTTCTCATCATCTCGCCATCGCTACTTCTTTATCGACGTCGCTACCACCATCACTTTTGATCATACCGACTTCACTGATTAACCTTGCACTTCCATCTCTTCCTTTATCAACAAGGCGCGCGGGGCGACAAGCCCTTTTAGCTCCCCATCATCACCCTGCCCCTCACAACCTCACTCCTGAGCTCGCTGGCTACCCGTAGCGGACTCTATACCCCTCAGCAATTATGGCCAAACCCGCATCTAGGCTCCCGACGCCTGATGCTGAAAACGAACACAGCCTCGCTACTCCTCGAGCAAAGGCTCCTCAGCTCTTGGCTTCGCGCGAGAGCTTGTCCAGCATCACCAACTCGGTCTCCTCCAAGCGTATTCTGCCCGCTCATCTCCAGTCAGCTGCTAAACCAAAGCGGGTCACTTCTGACTCTATGAAAGCTGGTGTTCGTCAATCCATCGTATCAGACGCTTCGTCTTCCTCCTCCGAGACGCCCGCGCGCTCATCCAAGCTCATGAGGCCACCTTTTGCAGCCAGCTCTTCTTCCGCTGCTACCCCGCAGCCTAGGCGCAAGCGTACGGATGCTGAGCCAGCTACCATCACGCCTCGGCCCAAGATGTTCGGCGCTGGTCCCTCCGACATGCGCAAGATGCAGTCTGTCAACGACATTTCCAGGCTTACCGCCGCTTCGCACCCTGGCGATGAATCAACCAAGTTGCTCGACATCGAGCCGGTAAAGGCCTACCTTCGCATCCGACCTCCGCCTCAGGATGCTCAGAAAGAGACTGCGCGTCCTTACATTGAGGTCGTCAGCAATACCGAGGTGCTCATGCACCCACCTTCTCAGTCGGCCTACGGCAGCTCCATCCCTGGCGCTAGGTCGCGCACTACAAGCCTGCTTCCTCCTACCAAGTACATCTTCTCCAAGGTCTTCGGTAGTAGCCAAGCTTCTGCATCCTCCGGTGCTGAGCAGGACATGTCGCAGTCTGCTTTCTTCCAACATACAACTTTGCCCCTCGTTGAGGCACTTCTCCGAGGCGAGAGTGGACTCATGTTTACCTATGGCGTCACCAACTCCGGCAAGAGTCACACAGTCATGGGCAACAACTCGCCCGGAGGCGCCGGCATCCTTCCTCGTGCACTCGATGTGATCTTTAACAGCATCAAAGGTCTCGAGAGCTCGAGCAACATTCAACCTGTCGGCGTGTCCGGCGTCCAGCGTGCCGATAAATTCGCTACTCAAGCAGATGCCTCGAACAGCGTTGGCGTCAACCCTTTCATGCTTCCCGGCTTGAATCGCAAGGTTTTCGCAGAGTCCTCGAGTCGTGCTGCCAAGCCTGCCAAGCTCATCGAACATGATGATACAAAGATCACAGTCGACCGCAACCTGCGCTACAGCGTTTTCGTTAGCTACGTAGAGATCTACAACGAAAAGCTTTTCGACCTACTCGACGTTTCACCCAATGCCACAATCGGACGTTCTGAATCAGTCCGCGGCTCCAATTGGAGTCTTGCCGCCTTAGCCAACGCCGCTCCGGGGTCGCTTCCGTCGAGTGCTAGCAGCAACACCCTTCACCGCAAACCCCTAACTCTCAAGAACGATCACGAAAACGGTGGCAAGTACGTAGCTGGCCTTCGTGAAATCAAGATCGACTCAGCAGAAGAAGCTCGAGACCTCCTTCACAGAGGCCAGGAGAACCGTGCCGTCTTTGGAACCCTCGCCAATCGTGCCAGTTCACGCAGTCACGGCATCTTCACCATCAAGGTCATCCGTCATCATGGTGGTCTCACCCATCTGTCCGATGAAGATCTCGACTCATTCACCACTGCGCGTCTCAGCATCGTCGATCTTGCCGGCAGCGAGCGTGTTGCCAACACTGGTCTCGCTAGCGGTGACCGTCTCAAGGAGGCTGGTAACATCAACAAGAGTCTCATGTGTCTCGGACAGTGTCTCGAGACTCTTCGCAAGAATCAGATTCGACTCATGGGTACCACAGAAGGAGGCCAAGCTCAGACCGTCAAACGACGAATGAGCATCGTTCCATTCCGACACTCCAAGCTTACCGAGCTCTTCCAGAGCTTCTTTGTCGGCGAAGGCAAAGCTGTTATGATCGTTAACGCCAATCCCTACGACACTGGCTTCGACGAGAACTCGCATGTCATGAAGTTCAGTGCGATCGCAAAAGAGGTCGCTGTGCCTCGTCACGTGGCTCCGGCGACCAAGACATTGCCGCCTCTCCCACCCCACGAAGAGGAGCGTATGTCAGGTTCTCGCTCATTAGCCAAGTCCAAGTCAAGTATCGAAATCAGCAGATCCGACAGCGATGCAAGCGCAGATGTCACCATTGTTGAAGACGAGGAGGAAGATGGAGACGAACAGAGCGACCCTTTCGTCGACATGCTTCTCGAAAGGCACGAAGAGCTCCGTCAGAAGCTCTACGCAGCCGAACTCCGCTGCGCTACCATCGAAGCTCAAGTACGCGAGGAGATGGCCAACGAGATCGAAGAAAGGCTCCGCGAGATGGAGGACCTCTACACCGACAAGATGCTTAACGATGCAGAGCAGAATGAACACTTCATGAACCGCAAGATCGACCTTCTTGTCAGCACCAACGCACGCAACGAGCCGGACCTCGTAGCCGAGCAGGACTCTCTCAGTGATGAAGATGACTACGAATCAGGACACGAACAAGAGGAGGAGGAAGTTGAGGGCGCCCTCGCTGCCAAAGGTCGAGGAGAGGACCACAGTATGAGCGAAATCAGTGGAGGCGAGAGCGTCTTTGATGATGCTACTGAAGGCGACGTCTCTCACTCTCGTGCAGACGATGACGAGTCTGACAACGGATCGGCTGACGATGTTGAGGAGTCTGCCATCCTCAAGCCAGGACGTCCATCGCGATCCATGAAAAAGGTGAACGCGATGAGCATTTCCTCGGACGAATCCGTATCAGATGGAGATGACGCAGAAGAGAGCAGTGAAGAGAGCGAAGATGAAGATGAAGATCAAAGCATGTCTCAGGTCAGTCTTGGCCCCTCGGAAGACAGCGAATCAGACTCCGATGATGCAGATGCAGAAGACGACGATGATGACGAGTATTCAGAGGACGAAGCTGACAAAGCCGACAAACCTGGCAAAATTCACGCCGAGTCTTCACACGGCGAGGTCTACGTTGAGATCCCTGATCTCAGCATCGAATCCATTTCGAGCGCATTCAACGCTGCATCCGCATCCGAATCCTCGTTCGACGTCGATGCCGAGTCCGAGAGCGAGGAAGAAGCCCCCGCTCCTCCACGCAAGAAATCTGGCCGACCCAGCAACGCCACCACCAATGCCTCTCGCGGAAGCAACGGCAGCACTGCCACAGCTCGCGGTCGTCGGTCTTCGAACAAATCCCGGTCTTCCCAGCGTGACGCTTCTATCCTCCTCGAAGCCAGCGCATTGACCGACCTGAGCGACGCAAGTATGGTGATGGAGGAGAAATCGCCCAAGAAGAAGCGCAAGTTTGGCAAGAAGGCTGCCATGCAAGAAGACGACTACATCGAGCAGGTTGGAGATTCGAGTCTCGTCGAGGCCGTTTATCAGAGTACGACGAGTGGGAACACGTCGAGGGCGTCGAAGAGCTTCGGTGGCAGCAGTAGGAAGTCGAGGGGTTAAGCTAAGACGCTGTTCGCGATTCTCCGAGCTTGATTTGATTCGTTTTGCTACGTCGTCGTCACATCGTTCCATATTCTTTCCGTTATGCGTCCAGACTAGTGCAATGCTACGATACCCTTTGTTGTTGCATCGATTGTGAGACGCTACTATGTGTGTGAGAAAATTTGAGCTACGACTTGCGCTGAAAAGAAGGTAGGAGCTCCGCCACGGTCAAATCACTTAGAGTCGGGTCCTCCCTCCTTTCGCGTGCTCCTTCGTTCGCTCACTACCTCTTGTAGATTGGAGAGAACTTGTCTGACATTAGTGCGAAGGTTTCCGGTGTGAAGCTTGAGATTGGCTGGGTTCAAATCCGTTCCCTCTCGTCGGCGGCCATTTTACTCTTGCGTTTGAGGGGGATGCTGGCCGGAGCTGTACAGCTTGACTGAGCTTTATCCCATTCCCTCTTGTTGTCGCCAAGCGACGCCTCGGCAGCTGGCAACGTGTCCGTTCCCGGCGAAGAGCTGACTTTCCCAGATACGCGGAATGCGTGGATAGCGCTTTCGCAGTTGTCTTCCGCCTGGACGCATGAGCACACCCTGCCAAGGAAACGCTGCTCGACTCCCAGGTGGGGTCGTTGTCGCTAGCATCATACCTGGATCTTCACCATGGCCGGACTCCACTCAATAGATGCCCGCTCAGGGTACGTCTTGTGTCAGTGCTTGTTGAACTTGCGTAGCCGGTCTCGACGACAATCATCCTGAAGCTCAACAAGGGTCTGACCGTCTTGCAGGTCTGAACAGCGGTGCAAGCTAGAGGTCATCGGTGAGAGCAGACCTTGTCGGCTGAAGCATTGAACATGGTCGAAGTTCGAGCACTGCCCCCGCCTCTTCCGTCAAAGGCTCGTCTTGCCCCCTCGTCCGGCCATCAGCATTGCCGCATCTCTTTACTGATGCCCCTTTGGCTGCTCTTCCTAACAAGTCCTGTGAAGACTGCACTCTCAGCTACGTCACCACGTCCGAAGCCTCGCTTTCTAGACCAAGCCTGTATGGTGCAGAACACCTTCTCCCGGCTTCTTGAGAGGGCATCTGACATCATCACTCGCTCGGCCAGTACAACATTGAAAAGCGCTATTCGGTGGAAGTCAGCGTCGCCAAAGCCCGTCAACATGGATCTCGCGATCAAGCAGGGCAGCAACACCCCTCATTTTGTATGCAGCCACATTTTTACTTTGCCGACGTGAGCACGAGCAACCCTATCAAAATGAGTTTTTTCGGGGCGAAAACCTGTCGGCCTGAAACAACAAAGTTTTCTCACACCGATTCCCAAACACGCCTTGAACAAGCGCATTTGCCACAAATCTGTCACGAAACCGAGGTCTAAGAAGCATGCTGCTTGTTTTGATGCAATTTAGCGATGGTTTTGCTGCTCAAAAAGGTGACTGTATGAAGCAACATGTCCTTTTCCGTCATTTGCGATGCTACAAATGCATTTTCAAGAATGACGCTGCTCGAGCGATTCGCAAGCAAACGTCATCACTCACTTTGACCTTTGTTAAAGTGAAGTGACGATCTTTCGAGCATGAAACGATCTTCTAACTTTTGTTTTCACTGTCGTTTGCCATGTTCGCGACCTTCTGATGCTGTTTGAGGGTCCGAGGGTCCGACAATGCCATGCATGCGGCTAAGACGAAAGGAGCAAGAATGCTGTCACGAATGCGATTGCCAAACGAAAGAAAATAGTCAACGTGCTTTCACGCACCAAAATTTTGCTTCAATTCTAGGCTTCTTTGACGCAAAAGGCACTTTCATGTCATGATTTTCGCGGATCATACGGACACTTCCGCGCTTGTCCTGTCGGCAAAAAGGCAAAATTAGACGAAATCGCAGCTCATCATCAACAAATGGGGGAAATCGGACATCTTGTTTTTGCAATCTTGACCGAAAAGTTAGCAAAACCTACTTCCAACGCTGAAATTATACACGGTGCGATTACCGCAATGTCATTGCAACTTGTTTTGCTTGAATTAAATTGTTCTCATCTCCATGACGTTGGGTGAGTCGAAGTCGAAGATCGAGCAACACGTCTGCAACGGCAGACTGTCCCGGAGTGGGGAGAATTCTGTCTTCGTCGGCGAGTCTTTCTACCTTGAGACGCGGACGAGAAGACTTCAGGAAAGACGAGATCGAAAGGCTAACCAGCTGCATTCGGTCTGTAAATTCTACTGAGCGAAGAGCACTTTGCTGTTCACGTTCGACTCGTGCCGGTGGCATCTCGTTGATCGGCGTGTTCCACAGATGGGCCGAGTGCGTTGATGAACATGATGCACCTTCTTCATAGATCGATCGGGCTGGTCACACAGGCAAGAACGACGACGACGATACACTCGCACAGACCGTCAGCTCGGACTCACGTATAGCGCAGCTTAGAAGCCCGAAGATCCGGCTCGCAGAGCGAGTAGGCTTGCTTCAATTGGGCAGCTTGCCGAGGCTAACATCTTCCGGAGGGTCGAGCAAGTCGAAGGTCTCAGTGTATCAAAATTCACGGTCTAAAGGAGATGGAAGCTAAATGTTGCGATGGAAGGTATCTGTTGCAATTGAGGCTGATGAGCAAGTCTAGAAGTCCATCGAGTCGCTGATCATACGTGCCTTTCCGGTCTTTGCTTTGCCACCGGCATGAGCTCTGCCGCCCTTGCCTGCGTGTGCCTTGCGGCCGTGATGCTTCTCTGCGCGGCGAGCAGCCTTGGCACGATCGGAGGCTACCAACTGAGCAATCTTTGAGTCATCGCCGTCAAGTGCGGCCTTTCGTGCAGCTCCTCTCGAAACCTTGACGCCATTGTCAGCTGCCTTTGCAGACTTGGGACCTTTCTTTCGGTCGCCAGTATCGGACCCGGATTGCGAGCCTTGGGCATCGTCATTCTCGTCAGAGGCATCGCTGTCTGCGTCCTCATCCTCATCCTCCTCGTCCTCATCGAAGGAGCCTTCGGAGTCAGAGTCGGCGACCTCAATCATGCCCTCGGTGGTGCTGAGGCGCAAGGATGACATGTACTGCAAGATCGAAGAAAGTTCATGTAAGTCAGTCAAAGTGTCATCGGTGAGAGGATCGGGGAGAAGTCGGGGAAGAGAACTTACCTGTTCGAGTTCGTGATCTTGTTTGGAGCCTCCGAACCCACTTGCTTTGGCAAGAAGATCCAGACGCATGTCAAGACCTTCCTCACTTGGTGCTTCGGCTTCATCGACGGCCTCTACATCGGCGTCCGGCGCTGCCTTTGGAAGCTTGGTCTGTTTACGTGCGAATTCTGGAACGACGTCTTGGAAGCGAGGGAACTCTTCGGATTGATATCTGAAGCGCTTGCGGAAGAATCTGCGGACGCATTCGACGTCACGGTCAAAGTAGCTGGAGGTAAAAGAAGAGCAAAGGTGAAGAAGGTCGTTTGTCAGCTGGATAGTTCCTCTGCGCATTGCATTCGAGAAGCTGGCTGAAACTTACTATTCTGCGTTCTCGTGATTGACGCTGACCATTTGCGGGAAATCGATCAAGATAGGCTCGATGGTCACATCATCTCCCAGGTGGACTTGACCTTCTGATGCCGCATCATCGTCCTCTGCTTCCTCATCGTCATCGGAATCTTCGTCCGAGTATTCTTCCGAGTCTTCTTCTGCTGTTTGCAGTGATGCTGGCGCTACGAGCCTTTCGAAACCTTTGCCACGCTCGATCTGTTGGCCATCTGCCAGCTCTGCCTCGAGACCGGCGTCGTTCTGCTGTGCATCGTCCCCTGCCTTGGTGGTTGAGCTCTTGGGTTGTGGTTGCTGAGACTTGATGGGGCCATCCTCGTATTCGTCGTCGCTTGAATTTGAGACTTCGCGGATGAGCAAGTTGAACTCGTTGAAATCACCATGGATCAGTCCTGCTCTCGCGAGTCGGACGATGAGCTTCATCAGGGCGGAGTAGAGGGGGGCGATCTGGTCTGGTGGAAGGGCTGCGATTTGTCGGAGAGGGAAAGCGTCGATAAATGACATGACGATACAGTGTCGGGCCTGGTCGATGGGTTGTGGTACAGGGAAGCCGTGCTCGTAGAGGATCTTCATGAATGCGTATTCCTTTGCAGCGGCCAGGCGACTCATGTACATCCAACTTGCGCTCTTACGCTTGCCCATGTAGTCACGCTTCTCCTTGATGGCTCTGAAACTGATGCGGCCGAGACGATGGATCTTGAGAACTCTTTGCTCTTGGTCGGGAGAAGAGACGATCATGATATCACTTTCCTTTCCGACACCGATACGCCTTCCAACAGCTGCAATACTATCACGTTTTGAGAATGCACGGAGAGCCAGGTAATCGTAGCCACCGTATGTGAGTCGGTAACCATCGTACTTGGTGTTTTGTACACGAGCGATGAGGTTACGCTTCGCAAGGGAGCCGAGGAGCTTGTTGATACCAGAGTGATGAAGACCGCAGATCTGTGCGGCGAGTGTGGAAGGAACGACTTCGTGGTTTTTCGAGCCCATTTCGATCGCAGTCAGGACTCGAAACTCCTGACTGGAGATGTAGCGCAGATCGGTCGCATCGAGCCTCATGGTAGGCTATACATACGCAGAGCTGCCGGTCGGTGCTCTTGAAAAGGTGATTGGTGATGATGATTACGATGATGATGAAGAGCTGAAGGCAAAGATTGACAGTTGGTGTCACCTTCCAAGAAATTTTCTGAGAAATTTGAGGCAGGACCCTGAGCCGGCGAGCTTTGATTTTCTCGGATGGCGGCCAATTTCCACACTGCAATTTCTTCCCTAATGTTAGACTGTACTTTCGTTCACGGGTCAAATTTTTGGGAGCTGAACCCGAAAGTTAGATTTTTCGGCGCAGCAGAACGGCAGAGTGCAGCATCACAACAGCCTTATGACGACGACGTCGAGGTTCAAAATCAGGGGCAGGACAGGGCGGTCGATCCAAAAGGGTTCAACCTTTCTCTCGCTTCTGTCGGCCTCTGGTCCTGCAGCCAACTCCACATGCGTTGCGAAACTTGCTTTGAGCCTAGGCACCCCAGCAGTCCAACATCCAAATTCGGCAGTTGCGGTCGACTATTAGCGCACCTTGACATCCCAAGCTGAGTTGCTATCATCACCTTGATCACTCTCGTCAATCATCTTTACGACTCCTCCACCACGCCAATCTCGACGGGACACTCAAGATCGAAGACTTCCGCACGTCTGGAAAATTCTCGGCACCACATCCTCAGCTCGGCTCCACATCAACAAGCAACGCCGCTCTCCACCATGAAGTTTGTTGCTGTCACCGTTGCTTCGCTCTCTTTGGCGTCCCAAGTTCTTGCCTGGGGCTGCATCGGAAAGGACTGCACTCAAGCCGCCAACCAGATCGCTTTCTCTGCACCTGAAGCCGTCAAGAGCGAAGCTCCTGCATGGGGTCCTACTCCGGGTCAAGGATGGCAATGGGCTAGCTGCGGTACTGGTGATGAGATCGTAGATGTAGAGAGCATCGTCGTCAGCCCTGACCCGCCTGTTCCCGGTCAAAACCTTACCGTTCGCGCCAAGGGTACTGTTAAGGACGAAGTCAGCGTAAGTACATGTCACATAATACAAAACTGAAGGCGCCAACACCAAATTGACCCTCCTCTTCTCTTCTTCAAACGACACGCAGGACGGCACATTTGCCGATGTTGTTGTCAAGCTTGGTCTCATCCGACTCTTGGCAAGACGATTCGATGTTTGCGAGCAAGCACGAGCCAACAACGCAGACATCCAATGCCCCATCTCGGCCGGCGAGTACGAGCTCGAGCAGACCGTCGCTTTGCCACGAGAGATCCCGCCTGGCAAGTTCAACGTTCACGTTACCGGCGAGAACCAGGATGGCTCCAACTTGCTCTGTCTCGACCTCAGCATCCAGTTTGGTTTCCGCCGTTAACCTGGCTTCTTGTTCGAGACTTATGGTTCCGGCTCAATACATCATCCATTTCAATCTACCGTACAAGTGCAACACACACATGAATTATATGCAAGCAATGCCTCGGATCTGACGCAACCATTTGACCCTGACATCGACCTGACTTGCTTGACAATGTTGTAATTTGTGTCATGAACTTGCGTCAAGCGTGCGCTGTGTGACAAAGAAGTCACAGTTTTCATAGCGAGCAGCAACACCATGCTCGATTGCTTTTCACAAACGCACAAAAAGCGCAGTGTCCAACAGCATTGGTTTCCAAAGATGTGATATAATTTCGAGGGTAGGCAAAAAAAAAGAGCGATAGAACAAATGAGACGGTCCCAGCAATGACGAAAGTGATACAAGATGCGAGTTGCGAAAGAAACAGAGAAGACCAATGGAAGAGAAGCTGAGATATAAAGAGGCCGGTTCACTTGAATGTGAGAAGAGCAAGGCCGACTTGCGTCTTTGCACTTGCTTCCGCGCCCTTTGGCAGCACGGCGGACTTGCCTTTGGACTCCCACCAGGTGCGACCCCGGGTCATGCGGTTGATCCAGCCAAAGTTGTCTTCGTCGATGACGAAGCGATGCAGACCACGTTCGGTCTCTGCATTGTCGCTGGATCCTGGACCACGGTAGCGCGAATGGGTTGCGCCGTGAAGATCCCACTTGCCCTGGAACTCGGGGTGCAAGGCCACTGAGACAGCTGCCACTTCACTCGAAGCACGGCAGCGCAGCGGTACATCACGTGCGTGCTCGACAAAGTCGAGCTCGACCGAACCAGTCTGAGACTTGGCATCCACTGTAACGAGCTCAGTCTTGCCGAGACCTGGTGCTTCGAGCCTCGTGAGGTCTGGCTTTTCAACAGCGATAGCCGCCTCGATTCGGCCAGTCTGCGAGCGAAGCGACAGGGTGTGGTTGACATTGAAGACAGCGCCTTCGGCGATGACGCCTCCATTGAGCGATTCTGCGCGTTGGGTGGTAGCGCGGAAGCTGGTGCGTTGGCCAACTCGAATGTGTCCATTTGTCGTCTGCAGTGTCAAGTCATAGGTGGCTTCAAGCTTGGAGTCTTGATCAATATCCAGGTGACCATTGGTGGTCTTGAACTCCAAAGACTGGGCCTCGAAAGAGCCTCCGATGTGGAGGTGTCCGTTGGTGGTGGTGAGGTGGATATCGGAAAGAGCGCGAATAGAAGACGAATGGACCCTGCCGACCTGAGTGCGGGCATGGAGCTTTCCAAAGTAGAAGTCAGGCCTGCTAGGCGAGGCATCGCGTGATTGCAAGCTGCGTTCTCCCAGAGACCTCTTGGCAGAATTTTGGAAGAGGTCAATGTTGGAAGCACCGGCATCGATGGAAAGGGTCGGGATATTGACGTGAGGTGGGACGATCACCTTGACGTCGTAGATGAGCGGGCTTGAGTCGATGCCAACGGCCTTGGCATAAGTCAAGATCTCCAGACCTTCGTCATAGAGACCTCGCTTCATCTTGGCGACGAGACTCGTGTCAAAGAGTTTCTTATAAGCCTCGTCGTAGCGAGCTGTTATCTCGACCTTGACAAGATCCTTGTCGGCGTCGGCCAAATTGGCGGTCTCGTGCACGACTGTAATGGTGCCTGGAACACTTCCGGCAGGTTCAGGACGATCGGGTCGAAGTGGATCGACGTCGAAAAAGATGGATTCGCTGGAGGCAAAGCTATCTTTGGCCTTGTTGGGATTTAAGAGAAAGCTGGTGGTCTCCATACACTGCACCCTGTTAGTGCCCCTGATTGAAGCGCAATTATGCCATTGCCATTTGGCTTCCTCGACGATGTGACCGTCTTCGTGAAGAGGAGCGGGCTTGGTCGTCGGAATATTCGAGTAGTCCCAATCTTGGTGAAGACCGCTACCAATGTTTTCACCTGCACCCGGAGAGAGCGAGGGACCAGTGAAGAGCACAAGAACCCAAAGACCAATGATAAAGACACTAGCTTGGGCGAATCTGTTGGTAGGCCAGCATCGCATGATGCTCTTGTAGCAGCCGCCAAAGGCGGTGTTGAAGGTCAAGAGGTCACCCTCGCTGGTACGAGGGAAGCAGGCCTGAATGTGCTCCTTCGTTGTACGAGAGATTGTGAACCAGCCAGCTGGGTTCCACTTTCTCTTCGAGCGTGCGTCGACGCGGATGGTGTCGTCATATGATGGTGGCAGAGGCGGGTATTTGGACGATGATGTATCTGCGGAGGGTTGCTCCTCTGCAAGGTCTTCGTCGATGGCGAAGCGATTATCAAGCTCTGCAGCCTCGTTGTCGAGCAGAGGCTGCTGATCAAGAGAGTGACGTGTTGTAGCCATAGTGACGTGTTCCGAAGATGCGTTCAACTTCCGGATGGCAAGAGAAGAGTGTGGGGTACAAGCAGTGTACTGGGTGTGGTGATGTGTCGAGCGTGCTCTGGACAGCACCAGGGCTGTTTGGTCGTCGGTACCGATGGAATTCTGCTGCCGGTTTCTGTGTCAATGAATGCCGTGCGATGCAGCCTGAGGGCCGAGATGGAAGATGGTGAGCAAGACGTTGAAGGTTAAGATTGATGGTGAACGGGAATGCATCGGGATGCACCCGCCGAGCTTCGGCAGTGTGCTGTGACACTCACTCACTCACTCACTTGCTCGCACAAAAGTGGCGCCAAACTGAGCTTTGTCGGGTCTGCTGTGCTGTGCTGTGCTGTGCTGTGCTGTCAAATTGACCCTTTATTTGGCATTCACAGGCCACACCGGCTGCACTGCCAATCTCCGCGGCAACGACTGCAAGTCTAACATGTTTGTTTTTTAGAACATCTCGGATCTCGGCCTTCGTTTAGCCCCGACATGACATTTGACCCTGATTCTTCTGAAAGCATGCCTTTGAGCTCTGAACCGACCTTCCCCCTGCTCCATACTATCTGCTCTTAGTAGCAGTAGCAACGTTGACCCGGCTCGAGGTGCGCTAGCGATCATGCTGCGTATCACTGCAATCACTGCAGTCGGCGCCACACGTCGCGCTGTGCAGCTCAGCTTGCAGCAGCAGTGCCCGACCCATATGATCAGGTCGTACAGCACTGCTGACAGCTCGTTCAGCATACACACTCCCAAGGCCGCCAAGAGTCACCGGAAGCCGCAGGCTACCTCGAGCAAGCAGCGCACGACTCCAGCCCCGAGGACAAGTCAGCGTTCCTCTCCAAGCTCATCTTCTAGGTCAAGTCGAAGCACGCGAGTCCTTGCGTTGGCCAACAAGCATGCAGTCTCAACAGCTGACAGCGTGGACCCGCGACTCCTTACCCTGCAGAAAGCGATAGATAGTCAGGACCTCGCCTCAGTATGGCTCGCATGGCAAGAAGCTGGGCCTGCCACGCGCAAGCTTGGTCGAACAGAGCATCGCAAGCTCCAGCAACTATGCTCCTCCTATCTTGGCGACGTAAGGGATGCATCACAGAAGCAGCGATGGCGAGAGCCAGTCTTTGCGTTCGCGAGTGCTGCATCGCTTACGGGAGACGTCGATCTCACTTGCAATTGGCTTCGCCAACTCCTTGCAGACCATCAGTTCGACCAAGTCATATCCATCTGGGAACAGATCGTAGCCGCTCGATTCGAAAGCGGTCCAATACGTACTCCAATAGACAACCATATGGAAGCTTTAACAGCAGAGGAGACATCAAGCGATAAGTTCGTCCGCTTGGACGTCTCGACCGATGGAGAGAGGGTTGACATCCAAGACCTGGTCTCTCTGGTAGCCTTCGCATGCACCAAGACCAGCAAGTCCTCCGATCTCGTAGTAGATCTTTTCGACAGAGTCGACTTCGGATCGCCTTTCCGGCTCTTCTTCAACATGTCCCGCACGAAACGCCTGTTCGACTCCGTACAGCTCCCTGTATCTGATTGGAAGGCGATTCAGGCGACACTCTGGATCGTTGAGCTCGCACGAGGGCTCTCATCGGGCTCCGGTGGGCCACAACGCATCGCTCGACTCCTCGGCTCACTGTTCCAGATGCGACAAGTGGACGAAGCCTATAGAATCTTTGAAACAGCGATGCGTGCTGCCACACAAGCACCTGCGTGGCTATCACTCGAGAAATCTGACGAATCATCTCCACCCTCGTCTCATCCTCAAAGAGCGCAGTGGACAGAAAGCTGCTGGTCCGTCTGTCTGTCCAACTTCATCGCCTCCGGTACTACCGATCTCGCCGTGAATGTATGGGCCCACTTCCAGCAGCATCAGCTTCGGCCTACACCTCGAATTTGGAATGCCCTTCTCGACGGCTACGGACGTGCTAAAAACTATACTGCCGCATTACAAACGTGGTCTGCAGCAATCAAGCAAGCCGCTGCCGATCCTTCTAGCGATAAACTTCCCGACGAACAGATGTACACAACCATGATCAACGTCCATTTCCGAGCCAAGAAGATCGACGAAGCAATGACGCTTCTCGCCGAGATGATTGCGAACAGCGATCGGAATGGAGGGAAGCTCAACGTACAAGCCGAGACCTTCAACGCCGTGATCCATGGCCTCTTTGTGAACGGCAATCAAACACAAGCTCAAGCACTGCTTGATGAGATGCTCGCCAAAGGTCCAGCACCTAACATTGGCACCATCAACACGTTCCTTAGGGCGTACGCACGTGTTGGCGACCTCCAATCCTTAGCTTCGACAATACGTTTGGCGGACAAGCTCAAGCTCACCCCTGACGTAGTGACATTTACGACAATTCTCGATGCATTGTTGCGCAAGGGAGGCGAGTCGGCTACGGATGCAGTCGTCAAGACATTGGGTATCATGACCAGCATGGGTGTTCAGCCGAACGTTGTTACCTATACGGCGATGATCAAGGCCTGTCTGGTGGGTGCTGAGGCAGCGCAATTGGACATGGCCTCGCAAAGTATGCTGGGCGATTCACTGGACCGCAACCACCGTATTCAGAGATCGTCCAACGACGTCAGGATCGAGGCTGCGCTTGAATTGCTCGATCGCATGGTGGAAGCCAAGGTAGCACCCTCCGAGATTACCTACACCGCGCTAATAGGTGGATGCTTGCAGAACCCCGATGCGGTAGCCCATGCATTCGAACCAAGAGCCATTCCTCGTCAATACTGCGCTGCTCCAAAGCCATTGCAGCGTCTTGGCGAAACCTCGCAAAATGTTCAACGATGGGCACAGGAGTCGCCGGAGGTCTCCCTAGCCCTGCTCTTGCTCGAAACCATGAAAGGCCGCAACCTATCGCCAACGCCTATAACATTCCACTACCTGATCGAGGGACTGTGTGGCCCACGCACCGATCAAGCTGCATTCACACGAGCCATGGACCTCATCGATGACTTGCTCCTGCGTTCCAGCCCTTCCGAACCACGTCGACTCGGACCCTTTGCAAGCGTCGTACTCAAGGGCAAAGATGTCTTCCCGTCAACCCTTCACGCACCTAGCCACAAAACATGGATCATCATCTTCAGCTCCCTTCTAGACCGATTGGAGAACGGACCACGCGATAGGACAGCCATCACGACTTGTGCTAGGGCTCTCACAACAGCAATTCGGCTCGTGCGCGAGATGGGATCACTGGCAGGCGCTGAGGGCGGGATGTCGCTCTCGCGGCTTGTGGAAAGAGCTGCTTCGCTCACATCCAAGATGCCTCGCTCATAGTCACACTGAGTACACGCATAAATAATGACATTTCCAACAACGATTGCAGAAGGGATGCGAGACTACGCGAGAACAGCTTGTCTCTCGGGTTGTGATGATTGTGCTTTTGCTTTCTGAGGCTGTGGTTCCACGGGCTCTTGAGCAACAGGCTCTGTTTGCGGTGCTGACGGCAATTCGACCGAGCGTTCTGGCTCCGTTGGCTCGGTGGCACGGATGCCAGCTTCGCGTTCGAGTGCTTCGAGTTCGGATTGAACGGCGTCTTCTTCTTCGGCCGTCATGTTGGTAGCGAGCATCTCGTCGATTTCCTGCACGCACAGCGTCAAATAGAGAAGTCACAGGGTTAGCAAGTCGTCTCGGCATAGTCTTGATGGAAAGGGTGTGTGAGAGTGTGCTTACTCGTTGATAGGCCTGCGCCTCAGCCGTCTCCTCCATCAGCCTTTCGACCGATTCTGGGTTCATCTCCTTATGAATCTCCTTGAGTACGGCATTACCTTGTTGCAAGCCGAGCATGACACTTTGTTGGATTTGTGAGAACTCGATAGATGAGACCTGTTCGATTCAGCACCGTAGAAAAAGCTTCAATCAGTATCCTGTACATCGCAGCTCGCAGAAAGTTCGAATGACACTTACCAAACCTTCCAAGGTCTCCAACTGCGAATCAGTCTTCTGTATCAAGCTCTCCTGATACTTTCTTCTTCTTAGCGCCGTCAAAGCTTTCGTCTTGTCGCCTTTCGCCAAGCATTGTCGTGCAATCTCGTGTTCGCGATCGAGCACCACTTGGAGCTTTAGCAAGCGGAAAGGGGCAATGAATAAAAGGAAGAAAGTCAGCTATGAAGTTCGTAGGCTCTAAGATGCCCATCAGTGCTAGAACAGCTCACCTTCTTCTGATATTGCTTGATGCGATCTCGCTGAAGCTTTAGACTGTTAATAGCCGATACATAAGATGGACGCGGATTGTCAATGTTAGCTGTGCATCCGCTGCTCAATCAGTTGCGCCAACCCAACTTACTCCAACACAGCCCGGTCATGCGGTGTGATCTTTGGACCCTTGGAACTCGTTGCGCCCATCGTTGATGCTTTGTTGGTGCCTGTGATACCCGCAGAGTGAAGATGATGCTGGATTCTCCTTCTAGTTGCGATGCTTTCGCTAACGTGTTGCTCGCTACTGCTGTCGTTGCTGATGTGCTGCGGAGACGACGATGATGGTGGAACGGCAATGAAAGTGGTGTGCTTCAGGGTCACGCGTTTGAGCTGCATCGATTAACAGGGTCAAAATGTGGAGTTGCGCCAAGCACGCGTGAAATGCACTGCCGGGCTGCTGCCTCAAAAATTCACCGACTGATATGGCAACGGCCTTATCTTGACGCCAGCAATTAGGAACACATACAGGGACATCCGACCTCAGTGAAAGCGAGCGAGCAATGAGCACACACCTGTCAGGTTATAATGGATGCAGAATTCATTGAGTCCATGAAAAAGATGCCCGAAACAGATACAAATACAAAGGGTATGCTAAGATGATGCGAGGAAAGTGGTATGATAGATATAAAAGTCATGATACTATGATGATAAGATGGGCAGCATGCAGTATGAAAGCGGCTGCATTGACAACTACCGAGAAAACTCGTTTTGAGGTCATGAGATGGCATGATGTGAGAGATGTGGCCTTCACTGCCTCCAGAGAGGAGAGACGTGACCAGGCTCGGGTACAACTTCAACAACGCTGGAAGAGTGAGTGTAGAGCGAATAGCTTTGACGGCTGAGAGAGGGTCCAACTTCGTCCAATGCGTTGATCTCCCTGTACTTCGAGGGCTCGTCGGACATCTTGGTGAAGCCAAAGCCGGGGTGCAGATGGATGGGAGCAGCTGATGGTGTCACGGGAGTGGACGCTGTGGAGGAGGTAAGGGCTCGTAGCGAGGCAGATGGGTTGATGAGGGGCAGGCTGAGCACCTTTGGAATGGACAGAGTGCGAGGCAAGGATGGTCTGCCATTTCTGTTGGATCCTACGGCATTGTCGCCGGGGAGCAAGGTGCCAATGCGCTCTCGACGACGGCGAAGAAGCTCACCTGCCTCCACCGAAAGTTCCTGTGGTGTGGTCGATGATCGTCTACGAGGCTGCAGTGTTGGTTGCGTCAAGGGCGACTCAGGCTCGTTTTGTGCATCATCGCTGTCGGAGACGACGAGCTTCTCAAGAGCAGTTGAACCAAAGTCAAGCACCATCTCTGCCAATCGCAACACAAAGTTGCCGCCATGCTTTCGGATGGCCTGAGCTTCATCCGAGTCCATGTCATCGAAGACCTTGAATGGTTGCTGATGAGTAGAGCGAGACGAGGAAGTCGGCGAACGGCGCTTGGAACCAACACGGCGCTGCGATTTGGACGATGCATTGCTGCGACGCTGCTCGCGAAGGCGGATGATACCGGCAGCAAGCTGAGCCTCGGGATCCTGATCGCCTGCATCGCCGTGGCAAGAGCCGTCCGACTCGGAGCATTCGATACGCACAACAGGTGGACTGCAAGTCTTAGGCGAGGAACCTACTGCTGCAACTGGGGAAGGGACATTGACAGTCAATGAGGCCTCGCCCGAGAGAGCAGAGACATTAGCCGAAGAAAGGCGAAGAGGCTGTGCGGTGTCGATGGAGAGAGGACGAGCTGGCATGAGTCGGCTTGTGGAGCCGATGGTGGAGCGGTTCCTTCGCAAGGTGTGGGTCTCGAAGGAAGAAGAGGAAGATGTTGCGGCAGAGTGGGGGGCAGTCATAGAGCGGGCACGGGTGACCTCGATGGAGGGGTTCGAGGTGAAGGCGGGAGGCAATGTCGAGGCACGGCTTCTGAAGTGAGGTGGGAGTGTGGACATGTTAGAAGACTGTGCCTGAGCATCAAGGACATCGTCGTCGGTGTCACTGGTCTCATCGCTATCATAGCTCATGATGTGAGTGACAGGAGCGAGCCAGTTGGCGTTCCAGCGGTCCGTGTCATTGATGCGGCTGGCGCGTCGTTTGAGGAGCTCATGCTGGTATTCGAGACCCGAACCGTCCGAGGCGACGCGACCAAGGAAATGGGTACGGTTATAGATGGGGTCGTTGAAGGAAGGCTCTGATGTTGAGTAGGAGAAGGAAAGCATATCGAAGAATGACCAGATCGCGGTAAGATGCGAATGGTGGAGAGGGCTCTGAACTGCTAGAAAGGTGGTTGAAAAGAGAGCAGAAAGTTGGCTTGACTTCGGGGGGGAAGCAAGATCAAGTCGAATGCAATGCTGGTGATGGCGCTGTTGTGGTATAGAGAGAGAGACAAAGGAACGTCAAGACGATTGAGAAGGTCAAGTTTGACGTTGTTGGGTGGTGAGGAAGGAAGATGGCGAGGTGGCCAGATAGTATATATCAATCTGAACTTTTGAAGGCAAGGCTGAAGCTGCGAAGGACAGGACGAGAGAGAGAGAGTGGGGCAGTGATAGACACTTCGCAGCAGCAGACAGGCGGCTAGCGATTTCCCTTACAGACACACGCACGCACAGAAGAAGGGGCTCCAGGCTGCAGGATGGAGAAAGCGTTGCAGCGGCATTCCAGCAAGATTTGCTGGTTGGCTCAAGCAGAAGGCAGGAAGGACATGGTTGGTTGGTCCCAGATTTGCAGTCGAAGCGAGAAAACTATGGTGCAGGTGGCGGAGACCTGGTTGGGTGATGCTGCTACAACACAAAGGCACACGGCACCTGAGCGCACAGCGGCAGACCACCGGCCAAAAAAAATACAAACTTACGAAGAGACAGAAAGGATGGCACCCAGAAAGGCAAAAAGACTAAGTGGGACAGCACAATGAGTGCGGGGCAAAAATGCAGACAAGGTTGCGCTGAGGCCATGTGCCTGCATGCCGTTCAAGGGCGCTTATCGACGACGAGGTGCGCACTGAGTAGCACAGAGACCACAAGGTTAAGCAAGGAAAGGCAAGGCCAAGCAACACGACAAACTCACGCCACGGTCAATTTCGTCCCGTCGTCCCTCTAGCTCACTTAGTGTACGCCAGCAAAAGTGAATCCGTAAATGACTGAGTAGGGAGAGTGGCTGTGAATGAGGCTTGAGTCCTATGTTCCAGTGGCAGTATGGCGAGCAGTTTGTAACATCATTCGTACCACCACTCACGTCAGTTCGAGCTGGAGTGAGCCAGACAGGGCAAGAAAGGGACCGTGTGGTTTGTGACACTGCCGACGTGCATGGGAAACAATTGACAGCCAGACCCCAAACGGCACGCCATGGGATGCTGTTCAAATTTGCGTGGCTGATTCGCCAAGTGCTTTTTTGCTACTGCAGCCTTGCTCGGCTAAAGCTGATGTGAATTTCCCTTTGACGTTTGGCTGAAATGCCGTCGAATTTTTCGAACCACCAGATCTAGCTAAATTGCACTTTGACGGGCTTGACGGCGTTCACCAAGACTCGAACGTCCATCTTTATATAATAACTCAAGCTTATTGCTTCACTTGACTTAGGCTACAGAATTGACTTGAATAGAAGATGCCCGAAATCGATAGTGCTGCTGCTGCCTTCGCCGGTCAAAGGATTGAGTTGAACCATAGCCAAAACTTGCTCAAGGGATGTTCTTAACGGAAGCACCAACGCAGATGATATCTGAGACCGAACGCTGCTAAGCGCATGCATGCAGGGGCCACAAGTTTGCGACACGGCAGCCTTCCGAGAATCTGCACTTCAAGGCAAGCGAATGAGGATCGTCTCTGAATTGGACATGGAAAGAGCAAGGGGCCAAGCTGTGGACAAAGGAACAGACCGACTCAGAAGAAGCAGGGAGGTTGCTCGCTTGCTTGGTCGCTGAGAGCAAGAACAGAAGAGTCGAAAAAAAATGACATGTGGACTCCGTGTTGTAGCTGCAGGCTGCAGGCTGCAATGCCAGCTTGTTTCAGAATTTTGTGGTGACGGGCCAAATCGAGGCTTGACCTCCTCAGCTTCGAGAGCGCGCTGCTGCTGCTATTGCTGCAAGTAGCCAGCCGGAAGAGATCCGTGTCTCAGTTGATCAGCCATAGAAATGTTGCTGTGTTGTCCAACAGCTATGCTCCATCACCCAATGGTTGCTCCCTATTGCATCGACTTACACATCACCTTGACACACACAATGTCAATTCAGCCTTCTGCCATTGACCGATACACAATGATCAAGAGTTTGCTTCATGCTACTAATTCACACGTTGCATGAATGAGAACTCTTGAAATGACCGTTGTAACTTTGCATGACCGACAAAGGGCACTTGTAGTGGGATCTCTCCATCGTAGCGGACGGCTCACCGGCTTTGCAAACGATTCAATCTCCTCTGCAGCGGCAACTCCACGGTAAGTACTCAGCACAGAACTGCAACGGTCCAATCAATATACGACCAAGGCGATACAGTGGTGGCTGCTGTTTACAATTTGCGTCTCCGCCATGCAACACCTCTCCTTACCCGCCTGTCGTTTGGGAACTTTTTTTGGTTAATGCGCTTGTCGGAACGGCGGACTTTTTGACAGCAAGGGGTTTTTTGTGTCTGTCGATTCGAATATTGCAACCGAGGCACATCACGGGACGTTTGCATGCAAATTCGGAACTCTCATATAATAAAGTGCAAATCGTGTGTCTCTCTGTATGGAATTTAAATTGCAGCGCAAGCCAGAAATCATCAACCACCACTCCGCTCTCTGCCCATTCAGTCTCCTCTTGGTCGCAATGAAATCGATCCGTCGGCTTGCGTTGCCTTCCCTCGTTGATTGGTTGTATCAAAGTCTCGACCATACCCACTGTTGTCCCTGTCTCCCGTTCGCAACTCCCGATTAGGCACGCTCACATGGGATGGTCTCGGAACTGCCAAAGGCATATGTCGATCCTTTGGTCGAGACCGTCCGTGGGCTCACCATCATATCGATGCCTGTCTGTACTGATGTTTGACGTGACTCCTGACGGAGGAGATCAAAAGGTTGCGTTCGCGCTCGGCAAGTTCGACTCTTGTATCGGCTATAGACCTGACCAAAGTTCGCAATCTGGGGATAAAGCTCGTCTCAGCTCATCTTCCCATGCGCACGTCTCGCCTAAGCATACCTAGTCGAACGTGCGTCAAAACCGCAAGCTCGAGCTGCACCCAATTGCACCTCTGCCTCTCTATATCTGCACTTCACCTGGACTCCTGCTCTTGGTGCTTCCTTTGCTACTGCGGAGTTGATCATTGCGTTTGCTTATGATATGTACAACAGCTCATTGCGATGCACAGTCGATCACACGACTTATGTAAGAGTGTCAGAATCTAGGACACCATGAGAATTTGGAGTTCCAAAGCAGCGCTTTCCTCAGTGTTTAGATGCAAGACGCTTCATCTCACTGCATAGACAAGCTCATTACAAGATGGTTGGCGGCTTTCGTTTACGTGGTCTGATCAATGGACCAATTCTGTGAACTTTGCGTGAAGTTGAAGACTGTATCGCTGTTTGTCGGCGGTGGCGAAAAGTTGGGCAGTTGAGAGCGCTTAGCAGGGGTCGGTCGTGAGCGCTTAGCATGAGCCCCAGGGTCATCATCAGAAACCGTTTCCTATGTTGCCGAACACGGCCTGGTGAGGGGTCCTTAATGGATCACGGCTCGAGACGACAGAGAAAACTCGAGCAAACCTGGACAGGCTATAGGAACTTGCCAATGATGATGTAATTCCCCGTCTGAACCCTCGGCTAAGATCTGCTTGCGAAATTCATTCATCGTTAGGCACCAGCGAGGCCGCCTTCTTCCCGTTGCCCTCACACTCGGCCATGGTCATGCTGGCTTGGAGGTGATGAACTTGAGAAGCTAGATATGCCGTCAGATTCGAGGACCCTGTGAACGTAAGTCGGGTCGAGTGGCACCTGTGTTCGCCCGTTACCTTCGACGTGGCGCTGTTCTGCGTGAAGAGCTACATTGACCTAAACCCATTCAAAGGCCCGCGGATTACCTTTGCATCGTAGTTGTCGATGATGAATTGCCTTCGTTGAGTATCTGGCAAGCTTTTGTGAGCCTTGGCTTTGGCCGTGCCCATTTGCAACTTATAGATAATGATCCTGCCATCTGTCGTCGGCTCGCTGGCAAGATAGTTGCGTTTGGTTTTAGCAAGCGCAGGACTGGGATCCTCTGCAGATGAATTGCGCTGCTGCAATTCCATGTTGTATTAATAATGTACTTTACACTGCGAAGACCCCGGCTGAAATGACGGGTCTATGTGTAGCACAACTCGGGAAGACTGGTGAACCGAACGGTGGCAGGCTTCCGCCTGTTGACCTGTCGAAGCAGTGACCGAGCCGGTGGCGGATTGCCAATGGTTCCTGGGAGGGCCTCAAGCAACTTGGTCTGGTGGAGGATCAGAATGAACGAGGTAGTAGGCACTTCTATGTTGAATAGCAGAAAACATTCATCCAATAAACCTTCCATTGCGAATTGGGCGGCTAGCCGAGCTTTGTTCGGCAACTCACAGCCTTCGAGCTCAGCTCGCTTGACGTCTACCGAGTCTGAGAAGGTACGCCGATTCGAGCTCGATAGTCCCTACCTCGCTTTGTTAAGAGTTCGACCGAATGGTCGAGGAAGCATCGGGTGGTGGCCACCGGAGTTAGAGGACTCTACAATTTTGACATGATGTCAGTAGCGTGCAACGTGTCGACTAGCTAACTTGCTAATTGGGTCAGGCCGTTTTGTCCTTTTGTCGAGGATACAGCTCGTCGAGCTTCTGACGGGGTTCACAGCCACAGCAACTGCGACCTTATCGCGAGAACGCGGGCAGCAAAAGTCTTGAACAAGTCACCGTGATGACGACGAAATCTCGTTAGCTACCGTATCGTGGCGGGTGCCTCGGCGCCATGCTCTCGGAATACGAGAAGAACCGTCGCAGGATGACGCCAACACCAAGCAATGTCGATCCATCCTCGCTGTCATCCGTCATGAAGCCGTGTCCACCGTTGCGCCAACGTCAAGCTCGCTTCGCTCTCCCGTTTCTATTGTCCAATACGCTTTTGGGGCTCGGATACCCGTCGCTTCGGCTTCTTGCATCACCGTGCTGCCTTCTCCGCTCCAGGAAGACAAAAGGGTTGTTCGAGTCTAAGGCACAAACAAAGATCCAGTCAGCTCCACTGAGGCCCGAGCAACCCCGTCAACCCAGTTCGTCGTCAATGTATTGTGTTGCCATTGCCGAACAATCCTTGACAATGTGGTCTCCTTCTCGTCGGGCCGGCTAAGCGATATTTCCCATGCACCATGAGTTCAAGAAAAAACATTCTATGCTCGTCTAATGCTAGCCGAGCTCAAGGCCAGCAACCATGAATGAAAACGCCCACCAACACACTCAAGCGACTAAAGACATTTGCCTCACACCGCAACGAAACTTACGCCTCGGGCTAGTCGGCGTCCGCTTCTAGTCGCCGAGTTTTCTTTTCAGCTTGGACCCTCGGGCACAAGCATGCGCACCTTTCTCCGCGCTAAGCATGCGCTTAGGCCGACATCACCTCACCATCATTATTGCATCATTCCTCCATGCCAATTGCGGCTTGTCTCTCTCGTCTTACGAGAGGTCATAGCTGACTTGAATGAGATACATCGCTTTTCGGCGTAAGCTGCTTTGGCGATGCGAGCACCCAAGTTCTGCTCTCCAGGAGAGAGATATACGCCCCGTTCCACCGCAGAATGTCTTACCTCGCTTCTCTGCCTCCTTGCGTCGCATGAGGAGCCTAAGCTTGCGCTTCGCTTCCTTTCCGGACGAAAAGTCAGATCCGTACCACCCTTTGCCTCGCACTCTCACTGCGCTTGCCCTCGCTAAGCAACAGAGCTCTTGCCCAGGCACCGACTCCACACTTTGAGACAACTGAGACGCAGATCTGCAGCTGCTGAGACCGTGTCCGGCTTGCAACCTGCTCTTGCTCGCAAGTCTCACACTTTAATGTCCTTGGCGCAAAAGTGTACGTCATGTTAGACTCCGATGTGCACTGCAGTGCTCGGCATGCTTCCGTCGTCGCAGGATTTGCTTGGCGCCGAACATCGCACCTCGAATCGATGCGAAGCAGCCAAGGTTCAATCGAGCGGTGCCTGCTTGTGCGCAGAAGATCCTTGAGCTTGCTGGTGGGCTGCCGACTTGCGGCATCTTGGCAAGCTCAATAGGTAAGCAAAAGTGAGATCAAGATGCCGAGGTCCGGCATTAGCATCCGTCAACACCATTTAGTCAATCAAGCTTCTTGTGCCCGGCGTTGCCCAGAGATACAAGGGCACTGAGCTTTTGCAAAGAGTAGTGCATCGTTCTATAAGCCGTGTAGGCCATACGAACAATTGAGGCAGTGCCGGTCGGACGGCAGACGAATCCGGCGAGCTTCGATAAGGGTCCGATCTGGAGAAAACCCTTACAACAAGCCCTATGAACTCAGTCCAGGCTTCCAGTTCCGCTCAATTTGTGCATTCGAACGCAAGCATCATTCACATTGTTGCGAGCTCGGATGGGGCACGATAGGCTCAGGCTTTGCATCGCGCATTGTTGCAACGGGTGTTCGATTGGTACTACAGGGCAGGATCTCGGAAGGAGGAGCCCGATAACGCCGCGGAGACGGAGAAGCCATACGAGGCCTACACCGCACTTCACGACCTGCTTGGACCTTACCCCACAGATTTACCTCATATGAACCCTTCAGATTCAGACGATTGATACTGGACACATGACCCTGCAGTGAGAGATAAGAACGTTACGACAGCCTATTGCTGCGAGTCTTGGCTGCGGTACGTGGGGAAAGGGGCGGGGTTGATAAGGAAACAAAGATTGAGACCGCGAAGTGAGGATCGCATAATATGTTCAAACCCAAGTCCGATAACGACGAGACGCACGGGCCGGATAGTGGATAGCCGTATCTCGGCATCCCAAGCGCTGTTTGCGGGGCCACACTTCCGCAGCTGAGGTCAACCTCATGCTCGACCCTGACCCCGCATTGTCGACATCGCAGATATGTTATCATACGAGACCTTATCGGTAGAATGACATCCAGAAAAACCCAAAATTCAAGGCCGCCGAACGTCGGTAGACCGTTGTGGGGAAGTATGAGGTTCATTTTGCAGGAACGTGGTCAGCCTGCGAAATGGCCGACGTCGTACGCTATTTCCGAGACCAGCACGCAAGCAACACAGCTTGCTTATCTCTCAAACGAGGCTGACTCAAGACATGCAAACTGTGGATGCACAGATCGGTCCGTCTTCTTGTGGCTTTCTCATTAGCCCGAAAGCAGGTGCAATAATGAGTGAAGAGAAAACAGGAAATGCCTTGGCAACGGCATAAGTTGCTTGGTATCTTGTGACAATGTTGCTACACTTTGAGCGAGAACAGCCACCTCCAGTCTACAATCACAAACGCCAAGTCACATCCGATGAAGAAAACATATGTGCATGTGTTACGGCACAGCTCTACGTGTGTTTCGGGCCATGATTGCCAGCCACTTACATCCAGATTGTAAATGATATCAACAGCATCGAGCGCCTCGAAGCAAGATGGTGTTCACATGATATGATGATATGTGACCTCATAGAGCTTGTGGCGCAGTGTCCCGAGTCAGTCAGCGTCGAGACCATGATCTTGACTTGGAAGTAAGGATCTAAACGTGCTTTGCCGAAGCGGCTCTGAGAACGCATTCGCACGAAAATACGGCCGTGCGCTAGATAGAGCGCTTGCGAGGTCATCATTACATAATATCAGTCTCGTATCGGACCCTTGTCGGAAAAAGCAGTCTTGCATCATGCAAGTTGCGAAGTGTGACTTCCAGCTGTCAATTCCGGTTTCACTTTGGATCTTGCTCACGACCAACATTCGGGATGACAGCGAGCTTTGTCAGAAGCTCAAGAGGGCTGCTGAGGCAGCTCTCTCGCAATGGAGCGCCGATCGCATCCTCAAGCCAGAGCAGCAACGTTGCTCGTCGAGCCGCTTCTTCAGCAGCAAGACCTACCGACGACGTTGACCCCTCCGGTTCATCTTCCTCCTCTCCGATCGCTTCGGGATCCAACCTTTCCAGCCAGAGCAAGCGCACGTATGGACAACCGCTTCCGCATTCTCATCCACATCTCTTCCCCCGTCGCGGCCTTCTTGGTTCCGAAGATGCCGTTCTTCGCCTGGGCGATCCTGCCTCCCTCACCTCCTCTTCGCTCTACGATCCTGGCGTTGGTATCATCGCCACAGAGCAACTCACTCCTGGCATTCCCAAGTCCGAATATGAAGATCGCCGACGAAAACTCATGGCCCGACTTCCCGACTCCTCGGTCGTAGTCGCCATGTCTGGCCGAGTCAAGTCCATGAGCGGGAACATCTTCTACAAGTTTCGTCAAGAAACCAATTTCTGGTATCTCACCGGCTTCCAAGAACCAGACTCAGCTGTGATCCTTGAGAAAGACCCCTCCTCACCTCGAGGGTACAAGATGACCATGTTTGTTCAAAAAAGAGACGAACACAATGAGACGTGGAACGGCCCACGTACAGGTCTAGACGGCGTAGTGGACATTTTCGGTGCCGACGAGTCCTTCGAATGCGACCCCGCCATCCTTCTCAATCACCTCAAACAAGTGCTTCCCAGGTATACACACATCTATGTCGAATCACCCAACCAACCCACGACCCCACGCAAAGGCAGCGTTGGATCCTCAGCGCAATCCAAAGCCGGCAACTTGCTCAACTACCTTAGTCCACCCAGCACGACTCCGCTCGACTTGTTCTCAAAGAAATCCGACTTTGATGCCGTAGTCAAGCTCTTGGGAGATACACGCAAATGTCACTCCCTGGCAAAAGAGGTGGAGCGGTTGCGATTTGTCAAATCGCAGAACGAGATCCGCGTCATGAAACGTGCCGGCAAAGCAAGTGGTGAAGCCATGGCCGAGACAATGGGTTTCGTTAGGCCAGGGGTGAGCGAGGCGCAACTTCAAGCTGTATTCGAGTACAATTGTGGACTGCGAGGAAGTCAAAGACCAGCTTACGTACCGGTGGTCGCTTCGGGTTCGAACGCTTTAACGATCCACTATGTTAACAATGACAAGCTCGTAGGACCTGATCAACTCGTCTGCATCGACGCAGGCGGAGAATTGGACGGTTACGCCTCCGACATCACTCGCGCTTTCCCCTCGAACGCCAACGGCCTTTTTTCGCCGGCACAAAAAGACCTCTACACCGCCGTACTCAACGTCCTCAAACGCTGCACCACCCTCGCCACAGCCTCGCAATCCTACACGCTAGCCGACCTGCATCGTCGCAGCGTCGACTTCCTGCGCGAAGAGCTCAAACAGATCGGCTTCCACCTCACCGGTGGAACCCTCGAACGCGTTCTCTACCCGCACTACATCGGTCATTGGCTAGGAATCGATCTTCACGATTGTGCAAGCGTAGAGAGGACAACGAGATTGGAAGAGGGCGTGGTGGTGACGATCGAACCCGGAGTGTATGTGCCGCTTGACGATGCGTTCCCAAAGGAATTTAGGGGGATTGGGATTAGGGTAGAGGACGATATTGCGGTGGGGGAGGAGGGGAACGTGGTGCTGTCGAGTGCAGCGCCAAAGGAGGTGGTGGATGTAGAGGCTGCTTGTAAGAGGTATTTGGACAAGAGGGAGACGAATGAGAGGGTGGCGGCGTACCAGCCAGCTTTGTAAGGTATTCGTGAGGCAGATTCGGATGCATTCACACACACACGCACACATATCATCCTTTGTCACATTAGTCCTTCCACGCAATGCATTTCACCATCCTTGTTCCACGTCAAAGGCACTGTGAAACTGCGTGAGCCCAGAAGGTTTGGTCAATACTTGTTGTTCATGTTGCCAACCAATCGCACTGTTTCCCTGTGTGTAAGGTACAATAGATTTACCTTTTCGATAGACCCGACTGGCCATCTCTATACCTCAAAGGCGAGCCCAGTCTAGTGCAACCCCTCCCCGTAAACAGCTTTGAAACTCGGCCTCTCACCAAACACCTCCCATAACCCCTTCACCTTCTCCCCCACTTTCCCACCACTTCCCTCCAAGACCTTATCCAAACTCTTCACCGCCTCTACCTCACTCTTGGCTCCCGCGACAGCGGCCAACCTGGCCAACCAAGGAACCAGATGCAGGTCAGCCAGACTGATCTGATCGCCCAAAGCAAACGGACCCTGAACTTTGGTTTCCAGCTTTGCCAGCGTTTCGGCGACGCTCTTCCATCCAGCGTTTGTAAGTTGAACCAACTGTTGGATGGAAGCGCTGTCGTTTTGGACGTAGACTTTGGTAAGGAGGTCTTGGGAGGCGATTTTGTCGGCGTACCATTTCTTTAAGTTTTCTTGGATCGCGCTGGCTTTGGGGTTTGCTGAACCGTCGAAAGCGGTGCTAACCGAGTTGGGATCCGAGAGAATCTTTTGCTGTGCAATCAAGGCGTTATTTCGGTTCTTGACAAATGTTCCAGGAAGACCGGAGACGGCGGAGGACAGGTCAGCTTCGGATCGGATACCGAGTAGCAAAAAGTTGGGATCGACTTTGGCATCGTGGACGAGAGCAATGATTTCGTCGCTGACCGCTTTACCCTCGATCGTGGCAGGTGCAAGGATGGGTGCCGGTGCCAACTCTTTCCCCTCCTCAACTGCGGAGGAAGCAAGGGTGTTTTGCGATCTCGATTTGTCCAAGAATTCAAGGATCGCTTTGGTGTCCGTCAGAGCGCGAAACTTGGTGTCTACCTCAGCAGAGGTGGTTTCGAGGAGAGGTACGACGAGTGTCGGGACGGTGCCTTTGGAGTTGATACGCAGGTAAGAAGGGTCAAAGTTTTCACCTTTGACCAAGTCGACGGTTTTGAGATCGACATCGGAAGGTGAGTAACCCTTTTCGATGAGGGTAAGGCGGGGCGCGGAAGCCCAGACGGAGCCGGAGAAGGTGTAGAGTGTGGCCTTGGGAACTTCGGAAGACATCTTTGACTAGTATCTGAGATAAAGTGTGAGATGAGAAGTTGATGGTGGTGTTGGAAGGAGAAGAGAAGAGCCGAGAGGCCGACAAGGTTTCCAAGTGTGGGGTTTGAGCGGCGAAATGTGTCACAACACCCACACGCACTGTCACACTGCAGCAGAACAGAGTGGCAGATCGACAGCCACATGTGAACTCAGATTATCACACAGCAACTCTGCACTGCTCGTGTGTGCACGGACAATTCCCTCTACTCAACGCCTTCGCCACGCGCTGCTTCCGATGTTCCGCTCGGAAAGTTAACCTCCACTCAACACTTTTTTCGATGGTGCTGACATCTTCTCACCCTAGCACAAAGCTACTTGTTCCTATCCCTTGCGCTCTTCACCATCATATCATAGACTTTCAGCAAGATGGTGATCAGCTATATTGTAGAGACATTCTTCTCTGCTCTCCATAGAGTGGGCTTGGCACCTGCAGTGCCAGCACCGTTCGAGGATCGTTTGGCTAAACTCGACCCTTCGTTAAGCAGTCTGGATAATGAAATCTACGATCAGCAATCGTTTGATTGGTCCAAATCCGGCCTGGATCTCCTCAACCCTGTCCGTGTGGGGTACTTTATGGACAAGCTGCATCGACGCATTGCTAGTCTCAACGAAGAAGGCGGAGAGGGGGAGACGATTACGATCTTAGACCTGGGTTGTGGGTCCGGTATTGCCATTGAGGCTATCCATTCCGCCATCGTCTCCTCTTCCTCTTTCCCCTCCAACATCTCCATCACGAAAGAAGGCCTTCACGATGGACGTTGTAACTATAAGCTTATTGGTCTCGACATGTCGCGGAGATCCATCGAGCTTGGTCGCGAACGTGCAAAGTCCAAAAAGTTAGCGATCGACTATATCGTAGGAGACATCTACTCCCTTCCCCTCGACACCTCTTCCGTTGACGGGATCATTTGCAGTGACGTGCTCGAACACCTTTTCGACCTACCCTCTGCATTCAACGAGATCGCTCGAGTTCTCAAACCGGCGGCATTCTTCTCGTTCGATACGATAAATCGCACTCCCACCTCTTACTATCTTACCATATGGATCCTGCAGGATATACTCAAGGCCATGCAGGGCGACGCCCACGACCACCGCCTTTACGTTACACCGGATGAGGCACACACAGTGATGCAGAAAAGCGGACTGAAGCCAGGACCAAAGACGGATTTGATTGGGATTAGACCAGGGATTCAATGGCCTCCGGTGGGGGTGTGGAAGTTCATGACGGGTCAAGGTTTTGTCATGTCCTTCCTGGCAGAGTTTAGAGAGACCAAGGATACGAGCATTTCGTATTTACATTGGTGTGAGAAGCCTCGGGCTTAAATCGAGAGCGTAGAAGCCCAGGTCGGATCTGCTTTGTAATGTAAACTACTATACCCACTTGCACGAGCAGCAACAGACGAAAGTCTTGAAGACCTTCAATTCGCTTAACAGCATACGATTGTGTTTCGTGAAACGGAACACATAGGCGGTGGAGCATATCAAACACAGCATAGGCACTCGATAACGATGCGAAACGAAACGAGACAGATTGAGAAAACGGCATATAAGGGTTGGGGTAAATGTACATATTTGCGCCCTCAAGCAAGGGACGCACTTTTGCTTTTTATGTAGAGAGATCCTATGACTAGAACCTCCATCCGATCACGAGGAAAGCTCACACTTCGATGTGACGCTTAGAGACCCTTGGCGGCGTTCTCGGGACGGAGAGCACGGACCTTGTGGCCAACCTTCCACATCTCCTGGGCGGCGATGGCGTCGGTCTCCTTGTCAAAGTCCTTGCGGTAAGTGGGGCGGTTACCGAACTCGAGCGCCCTCCTGGTCTCGCTACCGTTGCGAACGGATTCGTAGAGAGCCTCGAGGACGGGCTTGCAAGCCTTCTCGAACTCGGGAGCCCAGTCGAGGGCACCACGTCGTGCAGTGGTGGAGCAAGCCTTGTACATGTAGTCCATGCCGTTAGCACCGACAAGGGGGTAGAGCGACTGGAGAGCCTCCTCGCAAGTCTCGTTGAAAGCCTCCGAGGGAGAGTGGCCGTTGGCACGGAGAACATCGTACTGAGCCTTGAAGAGACCCTGGATACCACCCATCAAGCAAGCACGCTCACCGTAGAGATCCGAGTAGACTTCACGCTCGAAAGTGGTCTCGTAAAGGTAACCACATCCGACGGCAACACCCATAGCGGAGACCTTCTCGAGAGCCTTGCCGCTGACGTCTTGGAAGACAGCGATGGAACCGTTGATACCACGCGACTCGAGGAAGAGCGAACGAACGGTACGGCCGGAACCCTTAGGAGCGCAAAGGATAATGTCCTTGTCCTTGGGAGCCTCGAAGCCGGTCTCCTTCTGGTAGGTGATCTGGAAACCGTGGGAGAAGTAGAGGGTGTGAGTGTTGGGCATCTTGTCCTTAACGTCGTTGTAGACCTTGGCGCAAGCAGCGTCGGAAAGGAGGAGCATGGCAATGGTAGCCTTCTCGGCGGCCTCCTCGATGGAGAAGAGGTTCTTTCCGGGTTGCCAGCCATCCTCGATGGCCTCCTTCCACGAAGCACCGTCTTTTCGGACACCGACAATGACGTTCAAGCCGTTGTCACGGAGGCTGTGCGGTAGAAGCAGAGGGGAGAGCAGGATAGGCAGAAAAGGGGGAGAAATGGAGTCAGTATGCAGTTCAGATCAGGACATCCTATGATCGGAAGCTTCCGACGCCTTTTCCATGCTCCAGCGCAGCAAAAGGGCGCTCTCGACGCAAACAGCCTGCTTTTCAGCTGCCATTCCGTTTGTTTGCTGCACAATCCTGCGGAAAGGAGGCATATGAAGCCACCAATGGAGCGAGCAATGAAGGAAAGAAAATACTCACTTGAGACCCTGACCGTGACCCTGCGAACCGTAACCAAGAATGGCAAAAGTCTCGCCCTTGAAGTAGTCCTGGAGCTTCTCGAGAGGCCAGTCCTCACGCTCGTAGACCTTCTCGGGGATACCCTCGGAGAACTCGATGGTCTTGAGACCACGAGCGAGAGCAGGCTGAGTAGCGGCGCTGACCATCTTGTTGAGAGTGGGGCGGGCGGTGGCAGCAATGGAGAGCGAGCGAGCGGCACCGGCACCAGCGCGGCGAGCGGCCGAGGAGCGGGTAGCGGCCCTGAGGGCAGTTCGTGCGACGTTAGCGTTCATGTTGTGTATGTGTGTGAGGGAGAAAGGGATTCCTTTGGGGTAAAAGGAAGTAGGTATGTATAGGATGTGTGTGGTCAGAGAGGAAGCAGTGGGGATTGGAAGAATAGACCCAAGTAGAATGAAGCGGGCGGTGGCCGTGATGCGTCTGTGTGAGTCTTCTTCCGTGAGCGAGCGTGAGAGAGTGTGTGTCGCAGCGGGGCCGGAGAGTTGATTGGACTGCAGCTGTCTGAGCCGGGGCAGCAGGAATTGGAAGAAGATGCAACAGCCAAGCACAAAGACACAAAGAGTCACAGTCGGAGCGGGCGTTACAGGACGACAATTCCACAGCACAGCACTGCACAGCACAGCACAGACCAGAGAATGAGAGGAGAGTCGAGGCTTTGGTGCTGCAGTGTGACTGCTTCTGCTGCTGCTGCTGTTGCTTGTGACTCTTTCTTGCGCACTTTCATTCGTCGGATGCAAAAGCGTTGCCCCACCTTGGCCTTTCGCCACTCTGGAAGAAAAGAAAAGGGAAAAAAAAGAAAGCTTTGCCAGTTCTTCTCAAAATACAAATTTCTTCTCCGACTTTGTAGTCTCGAATAGCATAGAGGGCGCACAGGTTGTATTCATTCCTGCGGCGTTTACTGTTTTTCAACATGCAGTTCTTCTAGCTGCTGCAGAGTGGGGACTGCTTGCTGCTGGCCGCTTTACCGGTAAGCATTCGACAGCCAGCCAATGGGACGCAGAAACGAGTCATACTTCTTCTATATACTCAAATCTGCTCTCGTCGTGATTGGAAGAAAGTCTTTCCTGCCTGTAGACCCGATCGAGATCAGATTCACCCATCATCTATCATGATATCTCGCTGCTAGAATCGCATGACTGATCCCATGAGGACGACCGCTTCTATTCTGAATTCGCTATATCTGTCGATTCATGTGAATACAACCTTCTCCTTGGCGATGACTTGAGGTGCAAGAGGATAGACGAACTCGATACAAGTGATGAGGACTCGAAGGTCATTCGCTGTTCATGGCGCCATCTTGTCAAGGGATCTAATCTCGATCCTAGCGAATCAGATTTTGCGTTGCAAACGAACGGCCTTTCTCCGAGACCTTTTGACCTGGTAGCCTGGAGGACCTCGTGCTTTCTTCTTCGCCTGCCTAGTCGCCGCTCCCCACTACTGCCGGTTGCCGACTCGACCAGAGCCAATCATACTGTATACATGCCCCGCACACCCACATCGAAGCGCCATTGCCACCCTCGCTTGTGACCGATCGGCCAATTACGTGTTGAGCATCACCCCAGGGCGAACAAGCAAACAACGTACAAATTGAATAGACTACTGAGCCAGTATTATAAGTTAATTTGCCTCGAACGTTGGATGGTGAGCGGAAAAAGCCGACCGCAATCTCGAAACGACACAATTGTGTCCAAAAAAGTTTTGGAACAAGGACGAAAAAAGATGGAAGAAAAGTGAAAAACTGCAGCACCTAGGATTCCCGCGTGGTCCCCCACCGCAGTACTGACTAGGCGATACCTTGCTTAACTT
>MAIP01000107.1:0-66046 GCA_001736125.1 Pseudozyma tsukubaensis | reverse complement strand
GGGGGGGGGGGGGGGGGGGGATCAGTAGTGATCGGCCAATTTTTCGCCCCAATGCGTCGAAAGAATCGCTGAATGCGATTCGAAGTTGTATCCCGCTGAAAACTCTCCGGCGTCACCTTTAGCTGCTGAAGCTGGGTGATGCAACGCTTTGACTCCTCCTCCACTTCTACTGCTGCTATGTCTTGTACTGCTGAAGAGGGAGGACGAGTTGGTGCTTGCTCTCCTACCCAACCCTGTCGAGGAAGGGGGTTGACGAAGGATGCTATCATTCCGCCTACCATAACAAGAAGAAGAGGAGGAGCGGGGGAGAGTTGCTGAACGGAACGGCCCCGATCCTGACGCAGCACAAGAAGAGGACGAGGAAGCGAAGGGGGAGGTTGTAAGGTCTTGAATGATCGAAGAGTAGGCTGTTGATGGGCTGCTGTGACGTCTTGGTTCGTTATGCTGCGATGTCAACATGTTGTTGCTCGTGCGTCGTACACCAGGCGTCGTTGCGGGTAGGGAATTTGACCTCGTCCCAACCACTTTGGACGGCGTTGTTTGTTCCGTAGACGCCGCTGTAGATGCAGAAGAAGAAGGAAGCGTACCGAGGGACAACCACGCATCCTTGGTCGCCAATGTAGGTGTTGTTACAGGTGTGGGCGAAGAGAGGGTTGAAAGCTTGGCACTGAGTTTCTCGGCTGCAAAGCCTTTTGCTTCCCCTTCGTCAACGTCCATCGCGATGATCGGTGGAGACATGACACCGGGGGATGTGCATGCGCTTTCCAGATCTTCCTCCTCATCATCATCGTCATTATTGACAGAAGAAGACCAGATCGAGCTACTGTCGTCTCCACCGAACGAGGATGACGTTGACGAGTCCTCTTCGGACGCCATAGAAAGTGTCGGACTATTCGGACTGAGCATCTCAACCTCTTCCTCCTCCACCTCCTTCTCCTCGGCTGCGTCAAGCTCGGCCTCGATCGAATGACTAATTTTCTCCGCTCTCGCAGCCTTGCTGGTTGTTGAAGAGATCCGCGCAGGCGCAGGCTCTTCCAACCTCACCCTCGCCTCTCCTCTCTTCACCTTCTCCCTCCCATCCCCACCATTCACGCCGTAATACTCTTCAAACCTGTACCCAGCCGGACCCTTCCTCCTCCTCCCAATCGCCCCACCTTCCTTATCATAGATCTGATGCACGGGGTAGGCGTAGGTCCCATTCCAATAAAGCCCGTGTTCGTCCCATCCCAACACTTCGGTACGAACGGGAACAAAGAGTACACTCTTTTCGTACTTCTGTTCGGGCGTTGCCATAGAGTAGGAAGAAGGTGTGTCCGGTGGGGTGATGGTGATCGTCGGAATCACAAAGTTGGATTTAGTAGGGGTGGTCGTGAGGGTAAGAATGGGTTTCGTCCGGCTGTTGAGCGTGGTGCGGCTGGTTGAAGCGACGGGCGCTGCTACTGCTGCTGCTGACGCCATTGTTGTGCTAAAGTAGAGGGTATAGCGGAGAGGTCAAAGATGGCAAAGAAAAGGAGCAGAGATGGAGACGCAGAGAATGGCTGAGATTCGGCCAGCGGGCGAGGAGGACGGCGAAGAAGATGCGCACAGATGCACGGAATGGCCTGTTTTAAAGGCCCCTGATCGCTTCCCTGTGATGCTCTACTGCATTTGCGATGCGATGCAACGAAAGCACGTAATCCGTTAGGTTGGGTTCCCGAGCTGAAAGCTTAGAGGAAGGGAAAGCGTTGTAGTTCAACTGTCTTCGGATCGAGAGAGAAAGGTTGACAGATCAAGACTCTGGACCGAGGCTGTCGAAACGTGCGTTGGAATCTGCAGGGGTCCCTGGTGGCGAAGATTGCAGAGAAGTGTGTGCAGAAAGGACACAGCAAGGGAGCTTTTCTGCAAGTCGATGTCAGTTGATCGGTTGCGAAAGGTGGACTCGTAATGAAGCTCTGGGTTGCGGGCTGCGACAAGCGAAATGAAGGTTAGGTTGACTGGTGTTATCGAAGATCCGATCAACGCTTTGCAAATTATGCCGCTATGTTGTCGGTAGATGGTGTCGAGATGAGGACAGGATGCCGAATCGATGGTGCTAAGATAGGTGCTAAAACAAGTAGTGTGATACTTTCGGGTCGGAAGATGACGGACAGAAGCACGGAGGAAGGGGGGGCCTGTCAATATAGTGTAGCGGGATCCGTGTGTGTGTTACACAACCGTGGCGTACATTAGAGTAGAGTGGGTCGCTAGAGCGGAAACAATGCATGCATATCCAGAAGCAGCCCCAACGGAAAGCGTACGGTTGCAAGGGTGCTAACGAGAATCCTCAACCGCCATTCATAGAGTTGAGCTTCTGGTTCGGCAAACGACACACACTTGCACGCTAGACTCGACAAGGCGGTACAGCAAAAGAGCAACCAAAAATAAATAAATAAAAAAAATGATGGAGATCCGCAGCCGCACAACGTACGTCCAACAGAGCGGAGCGGAGCAGAGCAGCCGTAAGTTAGTACGCATTTCTACAGCAAAGCTGCAAGCTACTGGCTCACATGCGCTTCTAGCTGCCAAAGCGGACCCTCAAAAATTCACAGTCCTAGTTTGTTCCACCACTCCACACTCTACGTATACCCTCGAGCTAGTCGGACTTGGGGCTCTCCTTTTGTGCTGAGTGCTATCTTAGGCTATCAAAGAGAGAAGGATGCTTTCGAGATGTTTCAGAAGAGGCTCAACCCATCAAGCCGTCGGAATTGTCATGACGGACTGAACTCGATGACGAGCACCCACCGGCGGGATGCCAAGAAGTAGAACAGTACCACTGCAGGGTGCAAAGGGCGTAACTGTATCGCAAGAGCTAGAGATGGTTTGGTCACTGATTTGATTCGTTGGATCTGATTGTCAAAGCAAAGCGTTTCAGCGCCTCTTTTTTGCTATGCGCGCCCTGGAAGCCAACTAAGCAGCAGGCTGTTCGATACGATGCAACGTATCGACGACCCGACAAGTTTTAGCGTCTGATAGCGCCAATTCTTCGTTGCCATTTCATTTTAATCTCAAAATTCTTAAAAAATAAAAAAGGTCGATCGGACGCTTCTCTGCTGTCAAAGTGCCCTTCTTCTTTTCTCTCGCTACAGGGTCGACCCTGCAGATTCGATGATGTTGTCGTGCTTTGCAAGCATCATGCGCACCATCGTAGCCGCATTGCTCTGTCCTACTTTTGACATACTGAGATTCTTCCTCGGATACCAGACGACGCATGAGGTTGTGGCTGACGACTGTTTTGACCTTCTTTTTCCTGTAGGTCTCCCGTCCCGTCAAGCTCCCTTTCTGTGCGTCAAGCCACAAAACGAATCTTTGTGAAGGAACGCTCCACTTTGGCTTTTGCTTTGCTGTCATAGGGCAAATTCGAGGGTGGCTCGACCGAATCTTGGCGCCGTCTGCTTGGACCATGTCAAGTCATGGACTCGAACGTGCAGATGCAATAAGAGCATGGTTGTTGCCCCCTCGTTCAGCAACTCAAGAGACTGCATTGCACCCCACAAAATGGTACAGCGAGCGTCGAGAAGGTGGATCAAGATCGTGTGCAGCACACACCCTTGCGATTGTTTCGAAAGGGTTGACTGCATCGAGTGTGTATCTGCCGTCCAATCGAGGGTTTGAGAAATGAATAGTTTGCCTTGGCGCGTCACCGTATTCTGCAACCCTCAACAACGCACATCGAACAAATACTCTGGAAAATCGGTGTAATTAAAAACAAATTACCGTAGAATTCTCCGCACAGCCTGCAGGCATACCGATAGCGCCTTTGCACCCCCGAAAAGAAAAAGAGGCGATGAGCGACGGTCGGAGTGCCAATTTCCATTTTATCGCTGTCGTTGCAATTTTCATGCTTTTTGTCTTTTTCTCACCCTAATTCCTGACCTCGCACTACCGCTCCTCCATTAGCGCCCTCTTTTTCCTGCACAAGCTCGTTATGAGGCCGGGGCTAACATCAAACATATGCTCACCGAGACCACTCGTTATCAGTATCCTAGTTTCGGCTTCTTCATAAGCGTGCAACGTGCACCGCTTTCATTGGCTTTAGCGTCGGGTCAGATCTTGCTAAGATAGTCGTAGCGTCGGCCGACGAGTGAGAGACTTCGGTCTCGCCAATCGAGGAATCGTCTCGGCTTGCTTTGCGAAAGGAGATTTTTTGGGCCAGCCATGAATGGACGAGTACGGGCAGGGACGCGGCAAAGCACAAAACTGGTGCACATCATCGACGTGACCTTCGCTTCCGGTCTAGGCGAGGCGAGGCGAGGCGAGGCGAGTAATGAATCAAGCAGCTTCGCTTCTTACGAATGCGATCCATTGATGCGATTACACCAATAGTGGTACCTGCGTCTGGCTTCCTGGCTGCTTGTCCATGCTGCTGCTTCCCGCCAGCGTTACGGGTGCTGCTAGCCCGATTTGAGCTGCAGATCCTGCCGATACGCGTTGTCGCTCTGCCACAAGTCGATCAGTGGGCTTCGCACAAACGAGCTCTACAGATTGGCCACCCGACATCCTCGGGACCACCCCGTCGTTGAAGCCGTCAAATAATAATAAGTAAAGCTTCGACATTCTGATTGCTCACCACGTGTTCCGCGGCTCTTGAGCGATCGAAGTCGCTGAACAATTTGTCCTTTGAACTCGCTTCCATCAAACGTTGTTGTGGAAGCGAATCGACTGACGAGATTGTTTGGGGCTGACATGCGCGCGCATCTAGAATCGCACGCGGAAAGAAAAGGAAAGGGAGGAAAATCGTGCAACCGTCATCACTGTGCCTATCGACGTTGCATATCGCTTCCATAGCATTCGCTTCAGCCGAAGGATCGTGACGGCTCAATGCCGTTGCGGCTGCCGTCGATGCAAGCTTTTCACCCCAACGCAAGAGGAGCGATGAGGGATGGTGTGAAAACCGACGGGCAAACGAGTTCACGTTACGCTCCACGACGATGGGGGGAAGGAGAAACGACGGGCTCTGCTTGCAAACCAACGACGTCAGTACTCTGATAGTTTCGTTCCTGAGAAAGAGGCCCCGAAAAGTGCGGGGCGAGACGGTGCCAAGAAAAATTCATTGCGTTCAACTGAACCACCTTGCAGCACGAGCAAGACGGTATTGCAGCTTCATCGGCCAACGGCAAAGAGCACCTAACCGAGGCAGCGATAGAGAAGGAGATGATGAGGATCTGAGTTCCGTAAGAACGCTTTGCTTCGCTTAAGGGCGATAAAAGATCGCTGCGGGTTGCCGTGCTTTCTCATTTCACCGATGATGATGATCCCGGCTGGGAAGCCCAAAAAGAGCGGCTCCGGCGATTGACATGAGATGCAGTAAGGCGTCATCATTCGCCTAAACCAAAGGTGTCAAATTCTGCCTCCACAAATTTTACCGTCACATGTCTGCATCGCATCAAGTAGGATTGTAGCTCCGCCGCAAAACGCTCCTTTTGCGTTTCGATCCCTACCCTTTGCGAAGGGGGGCGTCGTCACGATTGGCAAGCGAGTTCACCCGTAGAAGGATGTTCACGAGCTTGCTTGGCTCCGAAGTCGTGAGTCTGTACAAGTATCAGATTGAGGATCTCGGCAAAGACGAGGTGAGGCAAGATTGTGGCTTTTCTGGAAAAGCTTACCTGAACTCGCCGTCACCGTCTGCCAACCTTCCTTCACGGTCCCAACGTCGATGTCGGCGTTACCGGACGCCGTGAAACAAGACATCCCCTCCTTCTCCTCCTCCATCGAAAAGGCGAGCTCTACGTTTCGACGGAAGCGAGACCCGGCAAGGGCGGAGTTTCAAATATCGCTTCCTCCTTCTACACTCTGGTTGACTTCTTGCTCTACTTATCATTCTCCCCGTAAGACAAGGTCTGATACCGAATAACGTTTAGGTAGCACACATCGTACCATGCGTCCATTTACCGCATCTTGCTCGCCCGCGTATTCACGACAATAGCTCGCGTGTCGCCTTCACCTTTTTCCCTGACACGCTGCTGATCGAGAGCTGAGCATACACTCGTCACGCTTTAGCCAATCAATCTTTCCCTTTCGGCGAAGGTAGAGCTTTATTTTTGACGCATCGTACTCAGCAGACTGACACGGCGCTGTTTCACGAAGTTGACCGGTACAGGCTTACTCCCTGACCTGCTTTCCTCATTTGCTCAGCGTCCATCATACAATGGTGCCAGGGCAAGGGAGCCGAGTGACCCTACAACTTCCTCCGAGGCATGAAAAAGTGACATGGCGTTTTAAGAAAGGTAAGAGGTAAGCGGATCAGTCACTCGCCGCTTCGTTTACCCTTCCCAAACCGAGATCGCAAGGTGTCAGGGTGAAGATTACGCTCTCAAGTAGCAATCTCTGGTGTGCTACATGAATCGACTTGTCAGCTGTCATTTCCCCGCACACACGTCCTCTCGAGGGCATCATTGTCACAAGGCTTCGATAAGTAGGTCACGAGAACATGAACAAACACGCTGCACATTTCTGTATGTTTGTGGGACAAGAGAACGTGGATTACGCTCTAACAGCAGCAGCAGGGGTCGTAAGCATCTGTTGCGAAGTCGACGATGACAAGACCGACTGCACTCTCGCACGGTACGCTTCCAACTTCTCCCCTCCCTCCTCCTCATCCCCTTCGTCGTCATCTTTGCCTTCAATATCATGCTGATCGTTGTCATTGAGCGAAGTAGCCGCCAAACGAGCAGCCAAGATGGTTCGTGAGCTTACACGTCTCCTCAGCGGGCTGGGGTTGGCGGGTGCGTGCACGAGCAGTTTCTTGCGTGCCTGTTCGAGGGCGTCTTTATGCATCATCGTCTTTTGAACTGCAAACGTCAAAGGTGCATGACACAGGGAGAGCGGTGGAGGTCGTCAGCGTAATGTGTCATCCAGCAAGTCGAAGCGAGGAGAAGACAGCGTGAAGGGCGATTAACGTTGCGAGGCCACGAATGCGAGGTGTGAAGTGGTGTGAGGATGTAAAGAGGCTCACATTGACGACGACGAGATCTGGATCTATCGCTTGTGTATGCAGGTGTGTTGGATTTGAGCCTGTCTCTACTCACGCTCCCGAATCGACGATGATGACGTGGTGGCAGTGGTTGTGGTAGTGACGGATGAAGGGAGTGCCTTGGGCGCCATCGAAGAGCGTCTCTGTCAATATCGAACCGCAAAATGGTCGAACAAGTGCAAGATTGTCAAGTCAGTCTTCGTTGCTCTTCCAACGGTCCAGCATCCTACGTCCGCAGGGAAGCGTGACTGCGACTTACGGTCTGGAAAATAGCCTGCTTGGCCACTTCAACGAGATACGGCTTCTCATCAGCTTTCTTGGACTGTTCCATGCACGCTACCACCCAGCTAATGCCCACAACATGCGGTTTGTTGTGGTCATCCAACGCTCGGTAGGAATGCAACGTGCTCGGTCTTCCACTCTTGTAGACGATGTGGGTCAACTTCCTCTCTCCGAACCTAAGCATCACTTTAGCGCCCGCACTTTTAAGCATTTCAACCCAACATGCGGAAGCGTCTTCTCCGTCTTGATCGCGTACATCGACGAGGACGGTGAGGCCGCGGAGGAAGCGTGCTTTCTTGGCTGGTGGCGTTGTGCTGCTGCTTGCTTCAGTGGCGGAAGATGAAGCGTTGTTATTGTTGAGCATCACAAGGTTGGTCGAAAGGTTGCCAATGGAGCGGTCTCCTGCGCCCTCGGTGTCGTCCCTTTTGGTTGGTACGTAGGTGTAGAGAGAGCGACGGCGGGCTGCTTTGGCTGCTTTCTTGGCTTCTGCAGACTCAGCGGCGCTAGTCTCTGCTGTTGCTGGTGCTGTTGACGGTGGGGAGACCGGCGTGCGGCTTGTATCCTTGGCTGCGGCAGATGATGATGCTGAAGCCCCGGGTTCTCTCCTCTGGAGAGGTGGCGGCATACCGCTCGACAAAATGTTGGACATGGACTTGCGTTTCGCCGCCTTGAGCTCAGCTTGCCTTTTCTGTTCTGCGACACGGGCTTCCTCTTCCTCTTGAGCAGCTTGTTCTTCCGCTCGCGAATCACCGCCACTTGAAGACAGGCCCATACTTGAAGCCCGAGAAGACGGCAGAATAGGTCTCGAGGACCGACCGCCCACTTCACTGTAGCCAGGCAGCCGAGGCGCGCCGAACGACATCATCGACTTGGACGAAGCGAGAGAAGACCCCAAAGACGATGATGACGCTCGATACTCGGAGCTGGATTCTCTCGACTTTGCTAACGCTGATACACGACCTGAGGGACGCTTAAAAACGCTGCTGTCGGCGCTTTGATCAGCCATGCTGTTATTGGCGGTCGTGTTCGTGGAACGCATGCTGAAGGACGGATCGGTATTCAAGGTGCTTTTTGTTCGAAAGATCTGCGTTCGACTGGAGGTGAGGCCACCAGTCGTGCGTGCGCCTGCACCAAGTTCACGTTTCAGAGTCGAGTCGGTGCTGTTGTCGTCCTTCTTCTTCGTTGCAGCGGCCGTGGGAGCAGTGCTGGGAGGACTACGTGTCTTGGCTTTGAGCTTTGCGAGTGAAGCTTCGAGACTTGCTAGGGCGTCCGATGTTTCTGAGGATAGAGTGTGCTTGACGTCGAGCGACGTGGCTGATCGAGTCAGGCCGGACTTCCTTGTGCCCGCCGCCGAAGATGAAGAGGATGTAGATGCAGACGATGACGGAACTTGGTCTCTCAATCTCGGCGCAGCTTCCTTCTTCTGTGCAGGACCTTTGACCAGCTTGATCTCGTCTACAGTGTTGGATCCCGAATCATCCCATCCATCATCATCATCGTCACCATCCCCATCATTATGCGCAGTGTTATGCCTGAAGATACCACGACTTGCTTTACCTGGGGACGGTTTGAGCTCCAAGAGATTGATAGGCTTACGATCTGGTCGATCCGGTGATGAGATGATGAATGCTGACTTGGCCTGGAATCGCTTGACTGGAGAGTGACGTGGTTCTCCCAATGCCGCCAAACTGTTGGTCTCTGCACTCTCGAGGAAAGGATTGCGCTTTACGTCGGATGTACCGAACAAGAGGCGATGGCCTGAGTCACGAGTGTCGGTTGGTGGCTTGATATCCTCGTCTACTGCTGCTGAGCTTCGATGCTCGAGCTTCGGACCTGCTCCGACAGCTGTGGGAACCTTTCGATCGGCTGGTGCTGTCGTGTTTGATCTCGAGTCGGTCTCCCGCGACGAAGCTCGAGGTTCAACAGTTGGACCGTGCAATCTCGACGGACGTGGCAGTGTAGCGGTTGGCTTGACCGGGCTCGAGCCGGCCGTCATCTGGACATTCTGACTTCGAGCCGTGGTAGAGTTCTCTTTCCTACTCGCGAGAAGGGTATTTGTTGTGTTAATGCTGTGGGTGAAGTTGGTAGAAGTCTTGGATCGTGGCAAACCAACATCAGCCGAGGGTGAAGTGGACGCTTGCCTCGTCGCTGCTGCTGGCGCGACTTTTCTGCGACGAGTAGGCACTTCCGATACACTGTTCTCCAGCTCAAATTCAAAGTCATCGAAGCGGCCCTTCTTGGGACTCTCCATGCATGCAGCCATGCTAACGTCCGGCGAGTCATTGTCGAAGGAATCGAATTGCGCTGCTTGACTCGCACGCGCTTTACGAGGTGATATGTTGCGAGGAGGCTGTGAAGACGATGCTGATGAGCGGTAGTCGTGGCGTCTAGATGTGGTGGAGAGCTCGCTCAAGTCGGCAGCGTCCGAAATTCTCGCCATGGATCGAGTCGTGCGCATGGGTTGGTCAAGCATGCTGCTGCGGATGGCGGTATGCCTTCGTTTCTGTGGTGATGTCGTCGACATGTTTGAAGCTTGGAAGTGTCACAAGAAAGCACTGAGATCTGACCAAGCCAACGTCGCCTCAATGCAGTGCATGCATTAGGTCGAAGAGGTTCGCGCTTGCTCGAGGTTGGTAATGAAGCAAGGGTTGGTTGACCGGCGGGAGGTAATGGCGAGCAAATGTGAGGTGGTGATGTGAAGGGAGAGGCCGACTGACGCAATCAGCTGGTGACAGTGTCACTGTGGGGATCGACCATGCGTATATTGTGCGACTTGCTTCAGAGGGTGAGCGAGCGTGTGTATTCAATCAAGCCTGCAGAGAGCGAATAAATATCCAAATTTGAGCGCAGCAGCACAGCAGTCTCGAAACAACGCGTTTAGCAGCCCGCATGTTCAAAGTGTTGTTCTTGTGTTATTCTCCAGAAATTGGCGCGAATATGGTCACGTGCATGCAGATCTTCAGCGGCAACCATTTGGACCTCTTTTCTTCCTGCAAAGCGCCTTCAGCGATGCACATTGCCTCTAGGTACGTTCTTGACGGTCTAGAGAGCATGTACCATCGGTCCGATCATGAGCAATGAAGCCATACTGGAACATCCTTGACGAGCAGCTCGCAATCCTAACCTAGAAACCGCAACTCCTTGTTAGAGTAGCGTTCGTCCCCGAAATCCGGGCTTCTCTCCGGTGAATTTTTCCGAACCAAAAAGTACCGTCCCACGCGACTTGCATACCCGAATCCCGGGATCTGCCTTTTGTTCTCAACTCTCGGGTACTTTGCCGGTGACCATCGAGCATGCTTCTTGTTCGCCGTCGTTTGCAGACGAGCGAGGCTAGGCTGCGAGTGTGCTATCTTGCACAATCTTACGAGTATAGACAAATAGCTGCATTGCTAACAAGAGGAGGAAAGGAAACATTATGTTGTGCGAAGATAACCGGATCGGAAGAAAGCGTGGGCCGATTTCGGAGATGATCTGCATCAATCTGTTGTACAAGTCTGGTTGCGGTTGGATGCGCCAGACTGATGTCAATTGTCACAGGCACGACTCGCCGATCATAGACACTGCTGAGGTTTGAAGTCCTGTCAAGAGGTATGCAGACTGATCCGGATGGATGGATTGCGGGTTGGATGGATGGATCACCTCTTTCTCCTTACAGCCGAATTTCGCTCCGGGCGCGCGTAAGAGTCGGAGTCCATTCGCACAGAGCTTCTCACCGCAACCGCCCTATTCCTATGCCAGGATCAAATGTCATCACTGCCTAATATATCCGCTCGCTCGAGCAAGGTGTTCACCAAAAGCACCAGCTCTGATTGATGGAGCTCATGCCAAGCGATGCGGATGGCAGTCTGCCAAATTGGCGTGGGGGATGGAGGATGAGGGGACGCTCATTCAGCGTGCAAAAGGCTAACGAGTCTTATTCCGGCCGCAACGGGGCTCGAATTTTTTATTATACGCTGCTTTCACTTGTTCACCACCCGCTTTCCTTCTTTCAGCTCATACCGTTGGAATACCACCCTGTCCATCCACTGGACACTCATGAAACCAAGCTTAGACGTGGATGCCATGCCTAGCAATCATTTGTGTGTAATGTGATTGAGCGTTGAGAATCAATGTGGAATTTTTGTCGAGAAAGCGTTGCGCGAAATCGGCCTCAGATATCCGTCCGACAGAATTATAGCAAACGAAAGCGAAGCGGAACAAAAGTGTCTTTCTGGCTGCTGCAGCGGCGTTGGATGGCTTGAACAGTGTTGGCACAATCCGGATGGATGCCTTTGAATGTGCATTGGGTTGCATCTGCATGGATCTTTTGGATGGATTGCCTTCTTACATCCTCAACTCACAAAGGCTCAGGTCGATATCAACGACGAGCACATCCGCTTCACGAAGCAGCCGTTGGGTGCATCCGCTAGCGCCAAGGGTACTTCCACGCTGCATCCACATCCGCAGCTTCAACAGGGTCCTACACCTTCTGCTACTGGCTTAGCAGACGAGATCAATCATTCGAGCTTGCTCCATCTAGCATTCAGCTTATCCTGCCATCCAATCAACACCACTTGCGCTCATCAATCCAACGGAGCTCGCACCTCACCATCCAAATCCAAACGCGCAACATCTGCTGCGGCATCCTCTAGCGTTCAACTCTGCATCCGCCCCTGCAACCCCCCTTTCCATCCGTCGACATACACTCCCAACGCTTAGATCGGGTCCTACTGCCGCACCCAGCCATCAAAGCGCGCAGCAGCCACCCACATCCTCACTTTTCTCAAGATGGTTCATCATCTCGCCCGCGAAATGAGTTCAGCCACCTCGGGCACCAATGCTCCTCCACCATCATCGGCACCGCATCGACCCATCCGCGCCGACACGTTGGACTTGAAGCAGAAGCTTGCCGTTGCACTTGGTCAGAATGGCGCGCGCTACTGGCAAAGTCTGGTCCAGTTTCTTAAAGGCGCTATTGACAGATCAGAGTTTGAAGCGTTGGCGCACAAGGCGCTCAAGGGAGAGCATAGTAAGTTTCGTCATCCCTCTCTTTGCAACTCCTCTCGATTGCTATACTGACTTTGCTTTGCTCCGCTCCAATGTTCGTTGGCATGTCGGATAGTCCACCTTCACAACGCCTTGATTCTCGGCATCCTCTACAATGCAAGCGCTGACGTTCCCGGTCCATCCACACGCACCGCCTTACGTCGCATCACACGCGTCCTCCCCGATGGCTCCACCATCACCGAAGAAGAACCGGAAGAGCCTTCCCGCAAACGTCTACGCACCCTCGTTGCCGGTCTACCACGCAAAGAACGTTTGCGACTCAAAAACCTCGAAAAGGCCGGCAAACTCGGCGGTGGATCCATCGGCGTCGCTGCCAGCCTCGGATGGGCAGGTTCAGCTGCCGACATGCTCGAAAAGAAGCGCAAGGAAGAAGAAAAGAGAAAAGTCGCAGAGGATAGACGCAAAGTCAGGCTCTACAAGAGTGCCATCGGTGCCAAAGATTGGAAGGGCCAAGCGATTGAGGCGAATCAACAGATTGCCAGTGTTCGGGGCAAGTTGTCTTTCTGTAAGTGTTTGTCGTCCGTCTCTTAGATTGGCTTTGCGATGAATTGCGTTCCTGAGTACATCTCTTCTTCATACCCCCGCTCATCCTTCAATCTCAATGCATCGTTGCGATGACGCAAATACAGCTGCTCAACAAGCTGTAGCAAGAGCACTACAGGCGCCGTTATGCGTCGAGTCGAAACATTTGCCCGATTTGGACGGGATCAAGGACAGGATGACCTTACTGGCGGTAGAAAATGGCATGCCGGGTGGAATCCAGCCTCAAGCAGCGGCGATGGTGCTTTCAGCGCTTCAAAGTCATTTGCAGAACGTCGCCAGTAGTATCATCACCAAGATTCGTGCCAATCGCGCGGATGGCATCCGGACAAACGAGCCCCTTCGCCCCGCCGCGGCTGATTCTGGCTTCGATGGCAACTTCGCAACGTTCTTCAACAGAGATGGCTCGCCCGCACACGATGCAATGGATGTGGACGACGAAAGTGAAGGCAACTCGCCAGCCGCAGCGGCAGAACGCGTCTTGCGATCGGTACAATCGGATCTTTCTTCAAGGGCCAGCACAACGGCTTCGACGACCACCAACGGCGTGGGGATGTCGTTGGCCGATTCTTCCATGCTTTCCCTCGCCAGTACCGCTCCGACCAGTCTAGCTGGTCCCAATTCACCCCCATCCAATGGCGGGGACAGTACTGGTCATTTACAAGATTCGTCCTTTACCAACAGTACTTCCTCCGCAGGTACTGGTGAGGACGGCGGTGGGAACAACAAGCTCAAGCGATCGCGCGACGCTATGGACTCAGCTGCCATCGACCGACCTTCAGCTGCAGTCGCCGCTGCCACTGTCGCGGCCGCTGCAAGCACACGTCTCACCATCTCCGACGTGGCTTTCTTGCTCGAAATGGCCCCCCACACTGTGGTGGAACCGATTGGTCAAGGTACGCAAGAACGAATGCTTGCTCCAGAGTGGATGGGAGACGATGACGTGTTGGAGGGCGATGAAGAAGCTGGTGACGCTACCGCTTCGCCTGAACGTAGCTTGGCGAGAGCGGCAAGACTTGCCGCTACGACGCATTTGAGTGACACTGCCGCTGCTGTTGCTGGAGCGCAGGTTGACATCAACGTTCCCGTTAGGAACAGGTTTGTCATTGATCAATCTGCTCCCCTCCGCTTGCTGGACAGGAGGACTTTGGTGGAGAACTCAACTACGTCCAACGCGACGACAATGTCGACGAGGCCTACGAAAGGAGGCTTGTCGGTACCCGGAACAACCGATTCCAGCGTGGGTGTTCTGGCAGACGTCAACGGCAGGAACAAGAAAGACGGTCTTTTGCATCCAGGTAACGCACAAGCACCGACAGCAGCAATGGCGCATCTGCATGGTAATGCTGGACTGCTGCATCGTCAACACAAAGACGATATCTGGGATGTCGTTGACCCGGTGGCTTTGTTCGGTCAGCTTTGCGAATGAGCGAGCCGCAGCGGCACCGTCAGACATTGCCACTTATACATGTACGCGTAATTTTGTGGACAGCATACAATGTCATCTCAGTTACACAAGGTACAGAGCCACATCGTGCCTGCTCAGAAGCTAGTACGCATGCTGTAGGAGAATTCATTGAGAATCTTAGAAGGTGACACATCGCACGCGCTGATGAGATGCCCACACAGTCTTGCTCCGAGCAGCAAAGAAGACTAAGATAAGAGTGAAATACAATTGCTACTGTATAAAGATCGAGCATCAGAGCGTAACATCAAAGGCGATACCTAGTCAGAAATTAAACATGAATCGCCTCAGCAGTCTCCATCGAGTCCAGCGTCTCTCCTCCCACATCGTCGCGCAGCATAGTTTCCGGTAGCGCATCGCCATTGATCGGATCAGCCGCCCTTCTTTCTCCATTCGCCCTGGCAGCGCGTTCCAATGTCAACTGCAACGAATCCTCATCCTCCCCTTCCGCCACTTCTTCTGCGTCAGGATACTGCGTTTCGCCAAAGTCACCCCTGGCAGCGGCTGCAGCTTTCGCTTGTTCCTTCTCCTTCTCCGTACGCTGATATGCGAATCCCGTCAAGAGAGATTGCTTGCCCGTTGTCTTAGTTGAGGTGGGCAAAGCGGATGAGGTTTCCTTCTCGAATGGTTCGATACGTTCAAAGAACGAAGTAGATTTGTGCATCGACTTGGTACTCTCCCTCCCGCTCTGTGCGGCGTTGCTGTTGGCGATGTTGGACGATGTGCGTGCAAAAGGGTTGAGCTTGGCCGATTTGGAAGATGGCATGGCGAGAGAAGCAGAGCTGCGCGTAGTAGTGTCGTACGAAGATGGTGAAAAGTCGTCTGCGTTGGGAGACTTGCGTTTCTCAGAAGTACGCTGAGGTTGGTAAAGGTTCTCCTTGCCAAGATTGGTGGACGCGTCGTGGTGATCATCATCGAGAATCATGCTGTAGGAGTCGTCATCGATCGCGCTCGGAGGTGGACGAGATGCTGATGGAGATCGAGACGCGCCTGCGTTGATGGAGGATGAGGAAGGAATGGAAGGGAAAGCGTCGAAACGGTCTGTGAAAGTAGTGCTGATGTTAGGACGCAGAGCATTTGACGACGAACGCGAAGTAGGCGGGAGGAAGTCTTCGCCCAAAGCAGCCGATGCTCGCTTTCGGATGTTGGCACTTGATCCTCCGTCACGGCTGTGATCACTGGCACGAGTCATGATGTCCACCAGGGCAGGATTCGTGTAGCTCGGTCCCCCGCGCACTGCTGGGTCGCACCAACGTCGACTCTCTTCCTCAACCCGGTCAGATCGTCCTTCGAGCCCTTCCTTGAGCGCAACCATACGCTCTGCCAGACTCGATAGGTGGAAGAAGGCAGCAATCTTGAGCGCAGCCTCTAGCGTTCTTGTCGAATGCAAAGCGCGGGCGGCATCGAGCGCTCGGCCATGCTTGTCCGCCTTGCAGGCCAACTGAATGAGTTGAAGCAGAGCTTTATCGGCGCTCATTTCGAGGGTGGCAGCGTCGAGGCGTGCATCAGCAAGGTCGTCACTAGCCTCAATGCCAGCATTCTTTACGTCTCGCGCGGTCAGAGCGAGCATGCTATCGCGCAGACTCTTTTCCTCCAAGGGGCCGGTACCGCCTTCGCGTTGAATGAGAGGGACTTGCAACTCGAGTTCCTGAATCAGATGACGAGTGCCATCAACTTCCGGATGATTGCGACCGCCCTTGAGAAGAAGCACCATGAGCTTAGTTGAAGTCAAGGCGATGGGCCAGTAGGCAAGGGTGCTTGCAGCACGCAGAGCTGCCTCACTGGCATCGGCTGTGGCTGAGTCACGGATACGCTTCGTGTCGAGACTAGGCACCCACCTGCCTTGGCGAGGGCGATGCGCTCTATCGAGTACAAAGAGAGTCCCGTTGGTGTCGTAGAATGCAGGTTGATGTTGATCGTTGAATCCAGCCCATCGGACGTGTGCGTCCTTGGCGAGTGGGAGAACGTCTTCTTGGATGAGGTCGAAGTTGGCGAGGTCGATCACTTTGTATCCGAGATCCTGGAAGCCTCCGGATGGAAGACCCGTCCTGCGGAAGATGACGAGTGCAGTTCGAGCACCGACTGCCAGTGTGACGACTGGATGACCGACGGCCCACAGATAGACCTGCATGCCGCTGGCAGAGAGGAAACGCAGATAGCCCTTCGAGGTTGCGACCACAGCAACGCCGGTTCCGGACCTACCAGCATCTTGATCCTCCCAGCCATCTTCGGATATCGTACGCAATCCACTGCCTCCGAGTCCGACGGCCTCAACGTCTTCGCCTTGGTCCAGGTTGAACGTCCACTCGGAAGAGAGATTGTTGCTTGCTGCTACGAACGGCTTGAAGAAGACGCTGCTCGACTGCTCGCCGAGTTGCTTGGCAGCGAAAAAGATACCCTGCTTAGCAAGGGCAGCCATGCTGATGTTGTTCATGTCCGAAAAACGGAAGTTGCGACGGGCTGAAGTATCAAAAGACTCGAACGAAATGGTTTGATGCGATTCCTGCTCTACTGCCACGACTGAGCCAAACATGTTGTAGGCGAGGTAGCGGCGCTGTCCACGCATAGGTGTCGATGTAGGCTGGAATGCCGGCTGCGGACGTGTGGCAGCCATCATCATGCCACCTTCACGTCCGACACCGGGTCCATGAGCGCCTCGAGGGTAGCCCCTGGATGAGCTTCCTTGATGGCCGTACCTTCGAGAGCCCGATTCATCATCGACGACAAAGTCGTCAACGTCGTCTGCATCGGCATCGCCACGATTGGAGCGAGGACGTGCATCTTCATCCTCATCATCCGAGAGGCCGGTGCCAGCGAAGATGTCGTCGATCTGGCCGTGAGATCCACGTGCAGCTTTGGAGACGTCGAAAGCGACGTCCTCGAAAGGATTCGGACGCGTAGTACCGGCGACATTGGACCATCGTGTGAGCGATCCCTCGTTATCGGTCCAGGCAAGAGCGTCTTTTGTGGGATGCCAGCTGATGGCGTTGACCAGAGCCTCGGCGCGTCTCGATTTGATGGCTTGACGTGTCTCTGTCTCCCACAAGGTGACTTGGCCGTTAGTTGTGGCTGAAGCAAGGTAGCGACCATTGGGGGAGAAAGCAAGGGCAGTGATGCTCCCGCTGGGTGGAGGCACAGAACCTGCTGAGCTGGCAAAGAAAGAACCAGCGCGCGTCCAAGCGGTCGAGTCGTTTTGAGCACTGATGATGACCAGTTCGTGTGCCTTGGAGGGAAGTACAAAGTAGGTACCCGAAGGATGCCAGACAGCGCATGCGGCTTCTTCGCTCTCTGCGCGTGTAGAAGGAAGGATGCCCTCGATAGAGCGAACGAACTTGGGTTCGACATCTGAGAGGTCGTTGATGCGGGCAACACCGTCGGTGGAGCAAGTCACCAGCAAAGGTGCAACAGGACTCCATGATGCCGATCTCAGACCTCGATTGTGGCCATCGAGAAGTTGTATGCGTCTTGGGTCTTCAACGTCGATGATCTTGACGATGAGCTCGTCCGAGGCGACGGCTACACGAGGCGACTTGCCTTTAGCCACAGCGCGTTCGAGAGCTACGCATCGGAGTGGCAGCTCTTCGCGACGGAGTAAAGATTGAAGGACAGTGGGCTGGAGGGCGTCACCCTCTGCATCGACGGGATGATGACGGTAAAGACGAACAGAGCCGTCCTCCGAAGCAGTGATTAGGAATCGGCTGTCTGTGTCTAAGCATGTGACGGGCTCGGTGGCATCCTCGATGAGGTATGGCTCGATGCCGGGGATGGGTAATGTTGGTAGAATACGAACGAGAAAGTCGTCACCACCTGTGAAGAGGCGGTCAACACCTGCTGACTTAGGAGCATGAATCAATTTGGTTGGACCAGAATGGACGATCTGAATGTGCAAGTCCTCGGACTGCGTTGACTGCATGGTTGCGGTCTGCACTGCAGAGAGCAGTAATGTATCGAGATGCTGTTCTTGGCGTTGACGGTGACGTTATCGTGAGCTGGTTCGAAGCGAATGGATTGTCAAAGTCGAGAAGATGGTGTTGAAGATGTTTGCTGAGTTACTCTCCGACACGCTCTCTTAGAATGGCACCAAAGCACACTGCAAGAAAGTGTTGGTGTCTAAATGTCTTTACCTGTGATGTTGTGCCTGTGTCTTTTCCAAGCTCGCGTCGCGTCTCGCACAGTCAATTTCTCGCGCAAAGTGCTCCTTTCTTTTTAATCTCCCTTTGTTAGACTGAACGATAATCGATCGGACGATGGAATTATGATCGCCGATTGGCGAACAGCTTATCGAAAGCGTGCCACTCCCATCTTCTTAGCTTCCTCCTCATCCTTGATCTGCTACGTTTCTACACAAGCATCCCGCGTTGTATCATCGCACTCTTTGCAGAAGCTCGTTGGATGACACTCGACGCTACAAATGCCAAGTTTGCGCAATGCATCAGCAACTTCAAGTGAAGCCAGCATCATGTGCTGCTCCCACCTGCGGACGCGAGAATTGAGTTCCAAACCACATCACCCGTGGATCACGAACAAGCACAAACTAGGATCACTCTGAACAAAGATTGCGTGAAACAATGCAAATGAGTCAAATCAGATTGAACGGAACACAAGATACGAGTACATGCGGATGGTTATGGGGAATGAATGTAAGAAACGAGAACCACCGGCGGGGGAATGATGATGAAGAACTTTTTGTTTTACTTTGATTTCGAGATCAAGCAATTAGTCGAGCTCCTCAACGGTAGGGCCGTCATCGCCACCGGGAGCAGCGCCACCGGGAGCGGCACCGGGAGCACCTCCGGGCATGCCACCGGGAGCACCGCCAGCAGCCGAGTAGATCTTGGTCATGATGGGGTTAACCTGCTCCTCGATCTCCTTCTGCTTGTCCTTGAGCTCGTCAGTGGAGGCAGTGGTGTTGGCGTCGAGCCACTCGATGCCCTCCTTGACAATCTTCTCAAGAGCCTCCTTGTCGGCGGCCTCGAGCTTGTCCTTGAGTTGGGGCTCGCTGGTGGTGTTGCGGACGTTGTAGATGTACGACTCGAGACCGTTCTTGGCCTGAGTGCGCTCAAGAGCCTGCTTGTCCTCCTCAGCGAACTGCTCGGCCTGCTTGAGCATCTCCTCAATCTGCTCCGACGAGAGCCGTCCCTTGTCGTTGCGGATGGTGATCTTCTCCGACTTGCCGGTACCCTTCTCGGCGGCAGAGACGTTAAGAATGGCGTTGGCGTCAACGTCGAAGGTGACCTCGATCTGAGGAACACCACGGGGAGCAGGGGGGATACCCGAAAGCTCGAACTTGCCGAGCAAGTTGTTGTCCTTGGTGCGAGCACGCTCACCCTCGAAGACCTGGATCAATACACCGGGCTGGTTGTCAGCGTAGGTGGAGAAGATCTCGGACTTCTTGGTGGGGACGGTAGTGTTACGCTTGATAAGGGGAGTGAAGACACCACCGGCAGTCTCGATACCCATGGAGAGAGGGGCAACATCGAGGAGCAGCAAGTCCTGGGTCTTCTCGGAAGTGTCACCGGAGAGAATGGCGGCCTGGACGGCGGCACCGTAAGCAACAGCCTCATCGGGGTTGATCGACTTGTTGAGCTCACGGCCGTTGAAGAAGTCGGTGAGGAGCTTCTGAACCTTGGGGATACGGGTAGAACCACCGACAAGGACGATCTCGTGGACGGAACCCTTGTCGATCTTGGAGTCACGGAGGACCTTCTCGACGGGCTCGATGGTGTGGGAGAAGAGGTCACCGCAGAGCTCCTCGAAACGAGCACGGGTGATGGAGGTGTAGAAGTCGATACCCTCGAAGAGCGAGTCGATCTCGATGGTGGTCTGGGCAGCCGAAGAGAGGGTACGCTTGGCACGCTCACAGGCAGTGCGGAGACGACGAAGGGCACGAGCGTTGGTGGTCAAGTCCTTCTTGTTCTTGCGCTTGAACTCCTGGACGAAGTGGTTGACGAGACGGTTGTCGAAGTCCTCACCACCCAAGTGAGTGTCACCGGCGGTGGCCTTGACCTCGAAGATACCCTCCTCGATGGTAAGGAGCGAGACATCGAAGGTACCTCCTCCGAGATCGAAGATGAGAACGTTCTTCTCACCCTCGGACTTCTTGTCGAGACCGTAAGCGATGGCGGCGGCGGTGGGCTCGTTGATGATACGCATAACGTTGAGACCCGAGATGATACCGGCATCCTTGGTAGCCTGACGCTGCGAGTCGTTGAAGTAAGCGGGGACAGTGACGACGGCGTCCTTGACGGTTCCACCAAGGTAAGCCTCAGCGGTCTCACGCATCTTGAGCAAGATCATGGAAGAGACCTCCTCGGGGGTGAAAGTCTTCTTCTCACCCTTATACTCGATGCGGACCTGGGGCTTGCCACCGACGGAGGTGACCTCGAAAGGCCAGTGCTTCATGTCGGACTGAACCTCGGCGTCGTCGAACTTGCGGCCAATAAGACGCTTAGCATCGAAGACAGTGTTGTGGGGGTTCATGGCGACCTGGTTCTTGGCGGCATCACCGATGAGACGCTCCGAGTCGGTGAAGGCGACGTATGAAGGGGTGGTGCGGTTACCCTGGTCGTTGGCGATGACCTCGACACGGTCATTTTGCCAGACGGCGACACAAGAGTAGGTAGTACCAAGATCGATACCGATGGCCTTAGTCATGATGAATGATGTGAACCTTTTGGTGTGATGTGGGAATGGGGATAGTGATGTGTGTGGAAGGTGAGCCGAAGCTAAGTCTGGAAATGTCGTTACTAGTTGCGGGAAGGGGTATGTGCAACTCGAAGCTGTGTGTTCAGACGAGAATGTTGGTGGTGGACGGAGAAGAGGGTGGCAGCGCAGGCTTGAGCTTATGTATCATCTGTTGCGGATAGGCCACGACTGCGGATGAGAATGACTTTGGCCACCGAATCCTTTCCGCACCACACGCACGCACAGACTCTTTCGCACTTGCGGACAAGAAGAAGTGGCTCGCTAAGGAAGTTTGTGCGTCGACTCAGCTCTACTGCCTGTGAGTGGATGAATTTTGGCACAGTGAAGCTGTTCGACGCCAATCCACTTTGTTCTCTGCGCAGTGGGAGCCGGGCACAATGCGCTGTGCTGCCATGTTTCTTTCTCCTTGCGGAATAGAAGAAAGACACGCGTGATGATGTGACTTCACTGTACAGCCGCAGAGGTACAAAGTTGACGCGAGGAAGCCAGAAGAACGAGTTGGAAGTGTTCTTCTCGTAGGTGCTACACTGCTCTAGTGCCGAAGAGAAGGATCGAAATGAGAAAATTAGCAAGACCGCATCGTTTTCCGTTTTCCGTCACCTTGGTTCCGAGCTGCATCTTGATCTTTTTGCGTCGACTTACCGCTGCTCAGCCAAATTCAACTTCCACACACAGCGTCTCTTTCGACGTGAATCTTCTCGATTTCAGTCGAAGCGTCTGGCAAGCCCCACGTTCTTCGTTCTTCTTCCGAGGTCGCAACGCAAGAAGTTATCTCCCGATTGTTTTTGCTTTGCAATCGACATCTCAGATGCATTCTCACGACTGTGCATTTGTGTGACCGCATGACATAACATCCTGGCTTTTTTTGGAGTTGATGGCACACGACTCAGCTCGCCACACCGATTTGGGCCAACTACGTCAGCTCAGCACATGCAATCCGGAATTTTGGTATGTACAACTCAGCCATCTGACACTCGGTTGCTGCGTAGTCGCTGGTTCTGCGTGTGTGTGTGTGTGTTTGCGAAATGACCGATATCCGAAGATTCAAATCTCGTACCTAGATTGGAAGACTTGACTGAGCCTCGCTCTCTTGTGACTCACATCCTCTTGCTTACATCGAAAGTCGTTTCTCTATTCGTCGGTGACCGCGGACTCGTAACGCTAAAGTCAAGGTGCAAGCGGCTCGGTTGACGTTGAGCGTGCTCATCAGGAAGATTGTCGAACCCAGTTGATATCTCCCCTCCACCACCTACCAACTTCCTCCGACCTCACCAAGCCATGCCGGAAGGTTCGAATGCAGCATCTGCTGCCACACTACCAGCGATCGGCAGCCTCCGAATCCAACCCGAGGCATCCTCATCTTCATCAAGCGCTCCATCTAACGGTCAAGACGGCTCAACTCGTCAGGAATCACAAGCTGGACGCGGTCGCAATCGTAATTATGGGAGAAACCGTGGACGAGGCAAGAAGCCCGAGACTGCAGGCGTATCAGGCTCTGAGGCAACTACTACAGCCGGCACATCTGCACAACCACAATCCCAGCCCTCAGGTCAGGCAAACGACGCAGCAAAGCGTCCTGCCAACAGAAGATCCAAGAAAGGAGCAGCCGCAGGTGGAGGCGCCAAGTCTAATTCCGTCAATGGTACACACCACCAGCAATCAAGTGACAACAGCGGTCAAGAAGCCACAGCACCACCACCCAAGGTCGCAGCTCGTCGACAGCAATTTGGCGGCAAGCTCACCGGCGCCGCTTCAAATACTCAGAATGGCGTAGCTACCAATGCATCCAAGCCATCTCAGCAGCCAAGAGCCAAGAAGCCTGCAGTCAAAGTGCCCGCTGTCGTTGAGCCTGTCGAGTATGCCGATCTCCGCTCTCGTCTTCTTGCCGAGCTCTCTTCAGGTGAATACGACTGTGTCATTTGCTACAGCACTGTCACCACTCGCCAAGCTACCTGGTCCTGTTCACAGTGCTCTTCGGTACTCCACCTTCCCTGTGTGCGCAAGTGGGCCGAGAGCAGCGTCAAGAAAGCCGAAGAACACAATGCAATGCAAGAGGATCCTGAGATTCGCAATCGACGCGGCACATGGCGCTGTCCTGGATGCCAATACGCAAGGGAAGACGTCCCCAAGATCTACTGGTGCTGGTGCGGTCGCGTACAGGATCCACCTGGAATTCGAGGTGCCAACCCACACGGTTGTGGCCAGCGTTGTAGTCGAGGCAAGTGTGCTCACGGCTGTGCAGACGCTTGCCACCCTGGTCCTTGCCCTCCGTGCGCGGTGACCGTCTCGCAGCAATGCTTCTGCGGGGCCAAGACCATTCCAATGCGCTGCTCTCAGACATCGGCGAAAGAAGCACGATTATCGGCCCTTCATCAACGTGGCACCTCTTGCGGTGACGCTTGCGGCAAGAAACTCGACTGCGGTGTACACTCTTGCCAGGACACTTGCCATCCCGGTGATTGCCAGCCATGCTCCGTCCAAGTCGAAGCGAGCTGCTATTGTGGCAAGCACACCAAGGACATGCGCTGTGGAGATGGCGTATCTAAGGAAAGCTTCGACGACGAGACCGGCTCTACTTTCCAAGGTCGTTTCTCTTGCGACGACCAATGCAAGCGCACGTTTGATTGCGGCGTGCATTCCTGTTCCCAACCTTGTCATGCTCGCGACGCAGAGCGACCCGTTTGTCCATCCTCACCGCAGCTGGTCAAGACGTGTCCATGCGGCGCCGAGCCCGTCACGTCTCGCACTTCGTGCCAAGATCCTATCCCAACCTGCGGTAACATCTGCTCCAAGGTCTCGATCTGCGGTCATCCTTGCCCTTCCGTTTGTCACCTCGGTCCTTGCCCGCCATGTCAGGTCCCCGTATCGACACCGTGTCGCTGTGGTGAGACGAAGCAGAGTCGGACATGCCATCAGCGTCAGCAAGAAGAGCTTGAAGGACAGCAAGAGGTGCTCTGTTTCACGGTATGCCAGTCACTTCGCCACTGCGGCAAGCATCAATGCAATCGGCAATGCTGTCCGCTTTACTTCCAGGCCAAGAACAAGAGCAAGAAGAGGCCAACTCTGACCGAGCTCCAAGCCATGGACCCAGCAGGATTGCACGAGTGCTCGATCCCCTGCTCGAAGCCTCTGGCATGTGGATTGCACGAATGTCCCATGACGTGTCATCGCGGTGCTTGTCCACCTTGTCTGCAAGCAAGTTTCGAGGAGCTCATCTGTCATTGCGGTCGCACCGTGTTGGAACCACCTGTTCCCTGTGGAACGCAAGTGCGTTGCAACTTCCCCTGCGTTCGACCACCACCGAGCTGTGGCCACCCCAAGATGCCGCACGACTGTCACGAGGAGGAGCCTTGCCCTCCTTGTGTCTACTTGACCGACAAGGTCTGCCACTGTCAGAAGCATATCGTCAAGAACGTACCTTGCAGTCGATCGCGCGTTTCCTGCGGACAGCCATGCGACGCATTGCTCAACTGCGGTTACCATCGCTGTCAAGGTATCTGCCATATCGCTGGTCGAGAGTGTGCTCCCTGCGCACAGACGTGCGGCAAACCTAGACGCCTTTGCCATCATCCATGCCAGGAGAAGTGTCACGCACCTTCGTCGTGTCCCGAAGTGGAACCATGCCAAGCCGTCATTACTCTTCAATGTCCTTGCGGCAACCTGCAATCGCGCACCAAGTGCGGCGTCTCGATCCACGCACCCAACAAGGAGAAGTCGCTCAAGTGCAACGATTCGTGCACCATTGCTCAACGCAATGCCAAGCTTGCCGAAGCGCTTGGTCTCAACCCGTCTGAGAAGGCTGCACCAGCAGCTTACGAGCACGAAACGCTCGCCTACTATGCGGTACCCAACAACCGCAAGTTTTGCGATGAAGTGGAAGCGACGCTCAACGACTTCATCCGCTCTCCTCGAGCTGGTATGATCTTGCCGCCGGCGAACAAGTTCCAGCGCAAATTCACACACGAGCTTGCGGCCGTCTACAAGCTCGCCAGTGAAAGTGTCGATTCTGAGCCACGACGCAGTGTCAGTATCCGACGAAAGCAGGACAGTCGCATTCCCAAGCCGCTGATCACGGAAGCGTTTGCAGCTGCCAGAGCTTCGTTGATGTCAGCTCAACAGCAGCAGCAACAAGGTGGAGCTGCAGGCAAGTCTGTAGGTCTGGCACAACTTCAACGACCGTCTGCCGAAGCACCGAAGCCTCTCAACGCAATCTTTATGCCTGGAGTGTTTGGACACGATCAAGACTCGCTGCGATCGTTGCTGCAACCGGTACTGCGAACCATCAACTTTGCCGTGACTTGGAAAGGCGATGAAGACGTCGTGGTCACCTCGACGGACTCGCCTACACGTCTGATAATGATGAAGACGGAGCTCAAAGCCTTGGTACGCAGAGAGCAATTTGCACGCGACGTGATCTTGTGCACTGTCGATGCCAACAAGAATGTTTTGAGGAGGGAAGACGAGCCGATGCTCAGTGGTAGCGGACGCGGGTCTGCACTCGTTGGAGCAAGTGCAAGCGGTTCTGCGTGGGGTTCTTCGGCGATGAAACGCGGAGCGAGTGGTCCATCTGGTGGTGTAGGCAAGCCGAGCTCGGGTCTGGTTGGCGATCGTGGTTGGGCTTCGGTGGCTTCTGGGTCAGGTAGGAACCCGCCTGCTTTGACGGCGAGTGAGCCTGTGTGGGGACAGCCGACGATGGTGAGTAGTGTGGCGAGGACTACGACGACGACGGCGACGACAGCGCCCATTGCTGGCATCATTCCTAACCCGAATGCGCCTCGCCGCGACGTTGCGTCCATGACGGTCACTGGTGCAGTTGTTGCGCCCGCTCAGGACGCTGCGGTCTCAAAAGGGCCTGTACCCGAGAGTTGGGAGGATGAGAACTGATCAGCATCACACCGCATCGCATCGCATAGCATCACATCACATCTACATCTACATTGCATTGCATCCATTCATTCGCATAGACAGGCAGAGCAATAGAAGCATCAGCATTTGACAGCATCTCCACAGCTACACAGCATGCTTGAAGATGTTTTTGCCCGTTCTCAACCTTGAGAAGTTTCGTTTTGTCTCGAGATGCGAGCGATTATGTGGCTTGAGAAGGATGTCCCAACTTGACATGCGACGTCCAAACAGGAACGTTTGTCTCGCCTGCATTTCACGCTCTAAATTTGCGCGAAAATCCACAAGGCGGGGCCGTGCGGGAATTTTCCTTCTCGCTTTTCCCTCTTTCAAGCCAGCAGCCAACAGCAACAGCGCGTGAGTCGTGTTGATGCAGGGTGCAGCCCCAACACCACCCAGCCGCCGCACAAGCAAGAAGTTTGTTTACCTTTTGTCGTTATCGCTCCCACCACCACTACCACCACCACCTTTGACAATTCAAACCTTCATCTCGATTCTTGTATCATAGGAAGCAAGGCGAGCTTTTCCCGTTAAGCGAAGGCAAGTCGACTTTGGACAAGAATGTCGTCGTCACAACCGCAAACGCAGCAGCGTCGCGTTCGTCGCTTATCCGCAGTGGAATTTTCTTCCCCCCCACCAGCGCCAGCACCTGCTTCGGGCTCAGCAGGACCATCTTCACCTACAACAACGTACTATCCGGAAGAGGAACGAGCCCTTCAACCTCCCATCTTACCTAAAACCTCACAGCGCTATCTCGCGTTTCTTCTTAAACCGCTCGTCTTACCCGCTCTGGTAGTTGCGTTGCCAGCATGGCCGTTACTCGCCGCTGCGTGTGCTATACCCGTGATTGGAGTCATGGCGATCCCCATTCTGCTGCTATTGTCGGTGCTGCTGCTGTATGCGGTAGCTTGGATGTGCTATCTCTTGTTGGCGCAGAAAGATCTGCCGGCGACGTGGACGAATGCGCATAGGTGGTCGCCAAGACATTGGTGTCCCTTTGTACCGATCAATCCGATTCGGTGTGCAAAGGTGGATTTGGCAGCAGCGAGGTATATCGTCACAGCGATCCGGATCGTCTTCCCTGCCATTTTTGATTGGAGCTACAGGAGGATCATGGTTATCGGTACGACGAAAGGGTCGAGGGTGGTGAAGGAAGGGATTTTGTACGGCAGTCCGACGAGGGGTAAAAGGCTGGACGTATATCTCCCTGCAGATCCACCTACTCAACAACAACAATTTCAATCTCAACAGCAGCAGCATTCGTCGAACGGTGTACCCGTCATCGTTGTCATTCCATCCATGATCGGACCGCTCGCGGTGACGTCAAAGCGTCGACTCTACCTTCAACTCGCTCTCCGATTGCGTAGGATGGGTTACTGCGTCGTTGTTTCCGACATCACGTACTATCCTGAATCTCGCATCAAATCGTCTGTCATCGATCTGCGTTTGGTCTTGCGATGGACTGCCAAGAACTGTCAACGGTACGGCGGCGATCCGTCCAAGATCTATGTTTTGGGTCATGGTCTTTCGGCGCATTTGATCATGTTGACCATCTCACAGGAGGCAGTGGTGTTGAGTCGCGAGGGTCATTTGGATCGGGCGTACGAGAGGGAGAGGCACATTTTGAGAGCGACAACAGCCGCGTCGAGTAAAAAGGGTGATGGGGAAGGGAGGTTCAGCGGAAGAAGGAGCGGGTTCGGGGAAGACGAAGACGAAGAAGAGTGGCTGAAGAGTGGAGAAGTTCGCACCTCTGGAGCGTATCGTCAGGGTGACGTTCATCGAGACGCGCTCGACGAGGCAAATGACGAACCGGTCCGATTGTCTGGTGCCTCACGCTCCGTCGCAACTGCTGGAGGCAGTCGAAGAGGCAGTCATTCCGACACTTCTGGATGGGTTGACGACCACGATGATCCTTCCTCTTCCTCCCCACCCGGTCTAGTCATGGGCTCAACAACGCGTTTCAACCCCACCACAACGACACGTAAAGCCGAAGAAGCAGACACCATCCTCTGCTCCTCTTCCTATCGCAAAGCCGAAGAAGAAGTCGGTAACGGCTTACGTCGAGTTGAAATCTACGAACCGGAAGTCGAACTCCCCGCGCTCGCCGGTGTCATTCTTCTCTCGGGCATTAGCGACGTCATTAAAGGCTTCCGCTCAGAATCCGAACGTGGACTCGAACACCTTTCCTACCTCCGTCGTGCAACGGGACCGTCGCATTTCAACTGCCTCATCCACTCGCCCGCACATCTGCTGTACGCCGCAAAGAACATTGTCGACACTCGACTCCTCCCGCCCAAATTCCTCCTTGTGCACGGCGGAAAAGATCAAGTGGTGCCAGTGGAACAGAGTACCTTGCTCAAAACGCTCTTGGTCGGGATCGGAGTGGAACAGGTAAGGCTCAGAGCGTATAGGAATTTGGGTCACGCAGAATCCATCGCTTGTCTCTTCTTAGGGATGGCCAGGTCCAATACGAGGTATACGCGGCAGATTTCGGAGGACATTTCGTCGTTTGTCGGTCAGTAGCAACAATATCAAAGGCGGAAGCAAACACTTTTGGATCCTTTTCAGACAAATTATCTTATCACTCGTTTAGCATGATGATACCTTAATCGCACACTTCATGTCACATGTGTAACTTAGCCAACATGCGGTCATGTTATCATTTGTATTCTTTGCTACGCTCGGGCCTTACAGCTGTGAATGTTTGACATGGTTGTGGGTATTGAACGGGGACAGGCACCCCTCACGACCAGCGTGTAGGCATGACGATCCGTGCACGGCTTCCTTCACTTGCCGCCTTCACCGTTGAGAGCATTGGCACGACTCGATCGACCTAACACAGAAACCTTTGATCGTGGCGTCATGAAGCCACTTGATCGGGCTGCGCTTCTGTTGAGGATGCTTTGGGCGCTCATTGTTTTGCGATGGCATGCCTCCTGTTCCTCAGGAGAGAGTTGCGTGTATGTCCTTCCCGCGTTTTCGTCGCCGCTGTCGTCGTCGATGAGCTGGTCCACCTCTTCGTCTTCATCTTCCGAGTCTGTGGAGAGGTTAGAGAGCGGGGAGCCAGTGTCTAAGGGGGCAGCCACAGAAGCCGGCAGGATGGAGCGTTCTCCTGTGTTGCCAAGTAATGTAGTGGTTGCGCTCAATGCGAGTTCCTTACGAAGATCCTTGGCGAAAGTTGAAGAAGTGTCTTCGTCGGCCCCTCTGCTTTCAGGAATCGAGCTCAGAGTTGTTTGTTGAGCTTGGCTTGTATCTCCACGAGATGACATATCTCTGCTTCTCTCGCCACTGAATCCAATTGAAGGGCGCGCAACACCGCTCTCCCTCCGTTCCGAGGTGGACGCCAAGTCATTGTGACTCGAAATGCGTCGAAGAAGTCTGGGCTCGGGCGACGGCGTGTAGGGAGGCGCACGGTTGACGTTCGAAGCCGCCTGTAATTGCCGCGACTCCCAGGCATAGCGACGATATTGAACCTGAACTCTTTCATTCCATTCGATCTCCTGTGGCGAATAGCGTCGGCTAAAAGCAAAAGCTGCTAGCCTGCAAAGCCGGTCGAAGGGCTGAGGATTCCCATCTTGCCGATCGTAAAAAGGGAAAGCAAGCAAGTTGACCCCGACATCGATGTGACCGTCCACAGCCATGTAAGGTCGCGTCGTCGAAGTTTTCGGGATGACTTTGAGGCGGAGTCTTTGGAGCTCAGCTTTTCCCAGGGTGATACCGTCTTGCATGTACTCTCTCGGCACGATCAAGAAAGAGCTCTGCCGGATGTGACAGCTTGTCTCGTCATGACGGCGTTGGTGCGGCTTGATTGCGTCAAAATACCAGGAAAGGTCCGCTTCGAGCCAATCATTTGAGCTCTTTGATCTAACTTTTGTGGCATGTCCCTCGTGAAGGAGTTCATTTGCAAAGCTCTCCGAGACGAGGGAGACTGCGACATCAGGATCACGGGTGATCGTTACGGGTACGCTCGTCCTCATACGACCAACGAAGGCACGGATGTAGAATGGATCCTCGTCCTGTCCTCTATGAGGCTTGCTTCTGAGGCTCGCAAACCATTCGCATTGGGGTGACCTGTAGTAGTCTGATCGACTCGGTACGACTATTAGTGGATCCTCTCTGTGCGGCGTGGAATATGCTGCATTTCTGTGCTCATTCATGGTCCTAGGAGGTGTCTCTGGCATTCGGGTCAGGGGGCGATCTGGAAGTCTCGTACCACCGTCTCGAATACGAGAGGCAGGTCTCGCCTCCGGAGCCTGTTGCGCAGCTCCTGAGCTCGGAGTGTCGGCTGTGAGCTGTCTGTCTGTTGGAGTTTGAGTAATAGGCTTGATTTGTGTTGGCGGTCGAGGCGGCGGTCCGGGAGGTGATGCTTGAGTTGTGCTTGATGGACCTGAACGGGTGGCGGCTGCTGTGACCTGTTCCACAGATTCGACAGCCCTCTGACGGGGGACTCTGCGCGGGTCTTGAACAGGGCTCCATCTAGGGGCACGAGTGGCACCGTTGGGATCACGAGAGGTGACATCTGTGGTGTCGGAAGGTAGGTTTGCGGGACGTGAAGGTGCTTCCGTGGTGAGAGAGGGAGCTTCTAAATCCCGACAAGCAGGCTCTACCAGCCCTGAGCGCTCATCTGGCGCCCGAGGGTGCACATCAGTGGTACGAGAAGGAGCTTCGACGGTATCGGACGGAGTTTCTGGAGCCTGAAGAGCGGCTGCAGAGGCGTCAGAGACCAACGGAGCCGCAACTTCGACGGCGGCCTGCATCTGAGCAGCCTCGTCAATAGCGCTTGGCGCTGGAGTGACGATCCTTGGTGCATCCGTTGGTTCCGTAGCCGCCGCTTTTGGCTGCGTAAGCGGCTGCACGAGGTCATCATTCGGCTCCAATTTGACGCGCGAAGTGCTTGTATTGCCAGTGGGCGCAGCGGTAGAAGATACAACTGCTGCCGCTGAAGCAGCAGAGGCATTAGCAAGCGGCTCAAGGTGAAGCGTGCTGGTTTCTTCCGTCGCAATGTCTTCTGTACCGCCAGGATTGCCAGCAATCTCGGAAGGCGTTGCAGATGTGTCTGACGATCGTGAAATAATAGCAGCACGCGCCGCCGAAGGAACGCCTTCTGCACTGCTGGTGGAAGAACCCTCACCCGTCGTCTCCACGATCGGCTCGGGGGGCTGTTCGGAAGGCACAGTGGAATGCTCACATGTCACTGTGCTGAGGTTTCGGTCTTCTCTGGGTGTAACAGGGGTCAAGGCAACAGCCGCAGTAGAAGTGGAGACGCTAACCGAAGTGAAAGCCTGAGAAGGCACATTTGAGATCCCGCTCACAGAAGGCACAGGAGTCGGATCTTGGACTGAGACTGGAGCTGAAGCACGTGCTTGCGATCGTGTCTGCCACTCCTGAATCACGCGCGTAGCATGATCAGGGGCAGCCACCGCCGGAAGGGCAGCAGATGCAGACGGAACGCTTGCTGTCGATGATCCAGATTGGAAATCGGCGGCGGAAACGACAGGTGCTGCAGCCAGATTTTGCGTTGCAGACATCGAAGGTTGACTCGACGGCGCCCGCGTAGAAGCTATCGAGGCAGTGCGTTCGCGTCGCGCTTTGCCATGGTTTTCGTTGGCCGCTCCTTCGCTATTCGACGCTGGCGACATTTGTTCGTTTCGACTTTTGACGAATTGCGATCGGACAAGCTCGACTGAAGGCATGCGCTTCCTCTTGAGCACAGATGGCGTCGCGTTTGCTGAATCCGATTCCTTGAGAATGACTTGGTCCGTGTGAGACTGTCGCAGAGGTGTAGGAATGGGGTGGGACGTGAGCGGGCCCGTCTGATGAGCGCGCGCAAGCTGGGTTTGTGAGACTGTAACGTGCAACGGCTGCTGCGATCGAACGGTGGTATGAAGCTGGCTTGGACTCGGCGTTGGTGTCGGGAGTGTGTTAGGCGGAGGAACGAATGGCATTGCGTTTTGTCCAAGCGCCGCAGCAGCATCACCTGAAGGATCTTGCATCTGCTGCGACGTAATTGTGAGCACTGAAGGACGATGTACTTGAGCCGCTGCCGTCGAGGTGGAATGTGCAGCGAATGAAGAAGGATATACAGTCTCCGAATGCTGTGTGTTGACATTGCGCATTGAATTGTCCACACCCTGTGGAGCGACCGACATGTGGGCCGAAGGCTGAGTTTGCCTCATGGTGGCCTCCAAAAGTGACCTGGTGAGGTCATTCTGCGTCGTTTGAGTCACCGTGATGCTAGCAGAATTGGCCATTGTGGATGAGTGCTGTGCAAAGTCTTGCTGCCCCGGTGCGGCTGGATCCGGAACCATGGGCTGTTGAGCAACAGCCTGGATAGCACGTTGCCCGTCGTTGGTGCCGGCTGGAGCTACATTGGGCGCAAAGTGCGCTTGGATAGCGCTGAAAAGAGGGCCAACAATATTGTTTTGTAACTCGCTCATCTGCAAAGATTGCTTTGCGATGGCCTGAGTTGTCTGTTCATGGAGCTGATGATAACCGCCAAACATGCGCTTTTCGAATTGAGTGACATTATGAGCCAGGCCATTCTGACGTCTGATCAGTTCCGCGACATCCTTCTGGATGTTGAGAAGATGCACCTCGTTGTTGGCAATGTGAGAATTATGATTTGCCACGGTGCGTGGCAGTTCATGATAAGCGCTGCGCCAGCGATTAAGCTCCTCTTGAACAGAATCGAGAGTTGCCTGAAGCGACTGCAACGAATCTTCCAGAGACTTGATCCTCTGTTCCGTCGATGTCTGGTACATTTGCGACAGAGACGTGAGCGCTTGTTGGAGCTGTGGATTGGTTGATGTAGCCGCGGCTGCGATAGGATTCGAAGGATTCATCGTGATCAGAACGTCCTTGAAAGACAGTCGGGTGCTTTAAGAAGCGCAAAAGAATGTGCAGAAGCGAAAGACGTGTGGCGACAAAGAGTGGAGGGTCAAGGAGAGTAGCAAGGGCGTGGGACAGGATCACTTTACGTTATATAGGCGTGAGGGCCAAGTAATCTCTGGCCAGAAGCCCTCGAAGAAAGATGTGACGAAAGTGAAAAGTGCTAGAGGGGAAGAGATGAAGTTGATTTGAATAGTTCTTTATATCACTGAGTGATGAGGTCGTTGGCAGATGAACTTCTCACGAGGAGCGTGCGCGATCTACAAATGAGGCTGGAACTGAGCTTTTCTGTCGGCCTTGTCTCAGCATGAAACATAAGCTAGCCAAGCACAATGGTTAAGCTGCACATAACGGTGATACATCAAAGGGCCATTGCAGCTCGCTTTTTGTATTGGCGACAATGGGATCCGTGTGACGCGAACAAAGCTGAACAAAGGGACTCAAAATTCGCCGGTGCCTTCTCCCACCCTCAGGCCCTTTGTTCTCTTTCCTTCCATGCAACAGCGCCGACAGTCGTTCAAAAAGGCTGCTGCTGAGACTGGTGCATGCAGAATGCAGAGTCTGGTCTGTCAAGCAGACAGGTCAGTGATTAATGCTCTTCACTGCGCATGCTTTACGCGCTGTCCCGTTAATGTGGGTGACCTTGGCTCGTCAAAGTCAAACTTAGCTCCCAACGCTTGCAGTTTTTCAACCATCGGCCGGTACCTGAGACTTTGACCATAGATGCCGATCGCTCACCATCCAAGCATGCGCGGTTCCTTGAGCAAAGGGATTCGAAGGCAAACTCCAAAGTAGCGCACGAGCTCAGATGAAGGTTACGAATCGGTGCTCGGGACGGGGCTCATTTTGACAGCTCTGAGAAAAAGGGCCGAAAAGAGCGCTTTTTGACGCCAAAACCTCCACACGAGCAACACTCAGCAACCTCGTCCATGCAACCCACCCTCTGCAGACCCTCTTTACCTACTCACCATCATCTATTGTTGCGACAACGAAGCTGCAAGCAAGCTTAGCCCCGACGAAGCAAGATTAAGGCCTTCGCATCATCGCATCTCGTTCCAAACGCACGCGCGCTCATCCAGCCCTCGAAGCCGATCCCGATAACCCCACCTTTCATCCGCTGCGCCATGGCTTCGTCCGCTTCGAAATCCGATCTGGACCCCGACCATCCCAACCCATGCTACCCAAGAGCATGCGCCATTCAATCCTGTCTCCAGAAATCAGGCTTCGATCAATCACGCTGCGAGCATCTCGTAGACGACCTTTACCGCTGCTGCGCTAAGTTCTATCAGCAGAGAGGGAGGGAGGCTGAGGCGGATAGCTGTCCGATCCCGACGGTGGTAGATAGGAGGATAAAGAGGATGGAAGCGGAGGGTAAAGGTGGTGCGGGTGGGTCGTTGATGGAGACCAAGAGGCGGTGAAGGGGACAACTTTTGCGAATAGAAAGGGTATCGGCGGAAGAAAGCAGCTGCGTTTTGTGTCTGTATTCATGCGTTGACGAGCTCGAATACCATTGCAGTAGATCTAGGCTTGAACCGCGCAGAGCTGCGCATCGGAACGAGAAGATCTAAAGAGAAGCGCTCCCGTAGTCACCAAGTCAGTTCGTTCATATGTGTGGGGAAGATGTTCGTGATTTTCGAGCCCGCTTGAATGTGAGATCATATATTTCCACAAATTGAAAACGGTAAAATCTCACGTGCCGCTCCGCACCCTTAGTTGGCCCTTTTGAATATGCGCATCTTCCAACTCCACTCGTCTCTCCCTCTCTCATCCACTCTTGTCGTCTTTCCGCCTTGCATACGCCCACACTTGCAATCTACGCTCTCGCAAAGATGGCGGACGAAGAGCAACAGCAGCAGTCAACGTCAGAGCAGCAGCAGGAAGCTCGACCCTTATCACCACAACTCGACGCCACTACTGCAGCCGCAGAAGCCGTAGAACCTTCCGCAGCTGAAGAGTCCTCCACAACCGCATCACAGGCACAGCCAGAGACTTTCAACAACGACACACAGCCCGCACCAGCAGGTGAAGTCGCAGGTGACATCGATGCTGCACCTGCCTCCGACCCGCATTCGTTGACGACAGTAGTGAGGGGAGAAGAGACCGAGGCGGCCGCACGGACCGCAGCTATCTTTGATGAAGATGAGGACGAGGACGAACTGCAGCGCGACGAGGATGAAGACGGGCTACCTAGCTTCAGGAAGAGGGACGCAAGGGATGCATCGGAAGCGGATGATCCTGACGCAGCTATCATCCGGAAGAAGAAGAAGAAGCGTCACCACAGCCCGGACGAGCCAGCCCCAACGAGAGGCGGCGATGAAGAACGCGAAGTAGAGCGAGAAGAGGAGGAGGAGGATCCATATGCTAACATGACCGAAGCTGAAAGTGAGTTCATCCTCTACTTCCGCACTGACTTTCCATCCTTGATGTATCGCTGACATTGTTCGTTGCTTTTCTTCTCCACTGCAGTCCGACGCGCACGAACCGACCGCATGATCGACGAGGCTTTGCGTGCCGGCAAGAAGAAGGCTCCCCGCAAACGTGCCGGTGAAGATGATCTCGACCTCCTCGCCGATGAGGAAGTTGCCCAACTCCGTCGTGAAATGGTCAACGCAGCAGACGACGACGAGGAAGCCAATCGACTCAAGAAACCCGCAACCAACAAACTCAAACTCCTTCCCAAAGTCGTCGCCACACTCCAGAAGAATCACTTGCAACAGTCCATCCTCGACAACAATTTGTTGGAAGGTGTCAAGCGTTGGCTGGAGCCGTTGCCGGACAAGAGCTTGCCAGCACTCAACATTCAGCATCAGTTCTTCCAGATTTTGGAGAGGATGACCATCGATACGATCTCGCTCAAGATGAGTGGCTTGGGTAAAGTCGTAGTTTTCTACAGCATGTGTTCGAGGGTGGAGCCTAAGATTAAGCGTAGTGCAGAGCATCTCATTGGTAAGTTTCTAGCTTCGACCGTTTTGACGTGTTTCTTGGCTCAAGGTACCTTTGCTAACTTTGTCATTGGCTACATTCATTTCCCTTTTCGACCCTGGACAGAAATCTGGTCAAGACCAGTCCTAAAACGTTCCTCATCCTACCGCGACCGTCACATCGCCTCTGCCGAATGGAATCCGGATTCTTTCGGTCAACGTGCCGGCAACCCTCTGGCTGCAAGCCAGGTAGCAGACAACGGACGAAGAAACGTTGGCATCCCTCAAGCCGTTGTTGCTGGATTCAAGGTCGCCCCGCAATCCACGGCAGGTCAGAGGAGCGATCACGGTCACGATGCAAGAATGGCCAACCACAAGAGGCTGAATCAGTTCAAATCTCGTTTGAAGGAGGCCAAGCGTTGATATTCTCGCGTTCCTGCACCAGCAGCAGAAAGAAAGGCATCGCTCTCGTTCATCATATCGTTTCTGTAACAGAGGCTCCTTTCAATGCATTCTTGTTCACCTTGTCTTGTACTATTGCTTATATTATTGCTGTGCCGAAGCGTGTGCAACCTACACGGTGCGATTCAAGCTAAGCTGTCGTTCACCGTCTGGGTCCACATGGTTGAATGGAATTATTACATCTCATCTGCGTCCGTGGATGAAGTTCGGCCTCACTTCGGCCTTTCTAGCACAGTCAGAAGCGCAGAGGCGAACATTGATCTTTCTGGAAGCAGGGTTACTCGGTCACAGCCTGGTTGACACAAATTGAAGCGGCACGAGTGCGTGCGCAGAGTTGTAAGCCGCAGAAGTGTGTGCGCAAAAAGCTTTGTTTTGCCAAATCGTGATCTGGCTGACCCGCATGCATTGCCTCTTTGGCGCAGCAGGACTCTCGCAGAAGCAAGGCTCTAATTCACTGCTGTTATGACATCTGAGAAGGTTGCAGAGCTATGCGGAGAAGCTACGCTGCGAAAGATAGTGTTGCGACTTTGGTGGTCCGATCGTCAGTTGTTGTTGCCATCTCTTGCTTTCCATCTTCCCTACCTAACATTTTCTTCATCTTTCGCCAAGAGCTAGCGCTGCCGAGCCTTTGCAGAGCTCAAGCACTACTATCTGACAATGAGCACAAACATAGAAGAAAGGATCCGCACGCTTGAAGAGTTCTGCCGGGAGCATCTCACGACGCTTAGCAGCCTGTCGCAGATTGTTGCCACAACAAGGCAGGAGCTTGAGATCGTTCAACACCGTAACGATCAGCTGCAAAGGCAGAGTGTCTTTCAAAGAATCTCGATGAAGTCAAGCAACGACTTGACGCCCTAGAGAAGCATGGAATGAGAGTCGACATGCGTTTGTCAGAGGCTCACAGCCAGTTAGACGAGAGAGTGACTCGATCACTTCAGCAACAAGCACCTCAGATTGAGATGCTGACAGACAAACTCAACGCTATACAAACAAAGTCGCAGCAAGATTCACCTCCAGCGAGTCAACGCACTGCTTCTTCTTTGCTGCCGGGCCACAATCGCATTGATAATGCAGGTATTGGACACTTCACCACACAAGGTAAACGACAAAATTCGCCCACAAGTGAAACAAGCATCGAGCACGAAAGGTCGCAAAGGTTCAAGCAGTCACATGGGCAAGCAACCGGCTGCAATCGAACGCCACTCTCACAGGGAAGTCACTGCAGAGATGGCAGCGTGCAAGAAGCTTCACGAGACTTTTACAATGTGAACCCTATCGCCCAATCTGTCCTTGCTTCTGAGCACAGAGGTACTGCTCCTCCCGCCGAGCTAAAACCACACTCGATGCAAGGATTGGATGGCAGGACCAACAAGGAAAACGTCATCGAGCGTCTGAAAAGAACACAGCTTCCATACTTGGTCAAAGATAGTTGCCTCTACTTTATGTTTGCTCGTTTGGGCAAAGCAACGGCTTTGTCTCCGATCATAGTCTCGGAAGATGAATTTGTCAGAACTTCGCTCATCTCCGAGAAGCTTGCCAATGAGCTGATTCAGAAAGGACACGTGCAAAGGGACGATACGTCATCGTCTTGCCAGGATCAATGGGTCAAAATAGATCTAAGCTGGCCTCTTGATGCAGGTAGGCGAATCTTTTCTGCTGGCCAGATTTGTCCATCGTTCAGTGCTCCGCAAGTTCGCTTTCTCGTCGTTCCAAAGGCCGATATGAGCGACGGTCTCGTCCTTGGCAAGGACGACATCAACACACTCAAGCTTCGAATTGATCACTTTGACGGACCACAGAAGCTACGAGTCTGTCTTGCGCTAGATGGTAACAAGGAGGTCCATGGCGGCATTTGGCTCCTTTTCCTCAAAAAGAAGGTCTCTCACGTGCATCAGCTGGAACCTTTTCGACACCTCTGTCATGTTGCTTCAGAGGTGGCAACGTATGTAGACTCGCCACAGAGGATCGAAATGTTTCGTCTGCTCTGCGAGCGAGAGGAGCAACAGAACCGAGAGGAGGAGAGACGAGCCTGAAGGCACTTCAATAGGACGGACTTCACACAGACTGCCATTGCTCTGACAGTGATTAGACTTGCTCGTCATCAATTGACCAGACAGGATATCGACAAGCGCTTTGCAAGCATTCACCCACAAGTCATTGCTGGCATCAGAGTTGACCGACTTTTCTCATCAATACAGTGTTTGCAAATCGAACAGTATCTGTGACAGCCAAAAGTCTGCGAGGTGAAGAGCAACCTTTCCTGTATTGCTACGAAACGCGAAGAGCATCCTGGTCGTTCACACATGCAGCGTAAAACCCGACAATCTGACCCCTCACAAACACCGCCAGACGTCTTGGAACAAAACTTGTTGCATTCGACAGAAACGCCACCATCATCATCATCGTCGTTATCACCGCCATCGAGTCCCTCCCCTTCTCCGCAATCAACTCAACCTAGACACCAGATAACTCATCAAACTTTCCTGTTCGTCACCCGCCACCCTCAGCAGAATCTCGACGAAACTGTGATACGCTTTGGGAACCTCCTTGTGCATCTTTTCGAACCTCTCCTGGTCCAGCTTCCACAGCTTCACATCTGTATCCGCGAACGCCGTCGTATTCCTTTCCTTCCTCGACAAGAAAGTCAGCTCTCCCGCAATGGTTCCGGCAAGCATGGCTTCGTTGATCTCGTACTGTTCCTGCGGGAAATCGTAGCGCGCCTTGATGATTCCGTTTTCGATGAGGTAGACGCCATCGGCTGGGTCGCCGCGTGACCAGAGGATGTCTCCGCGGGTGAGGCGGACGGGTTGGAAGTAAGGTGCGAGTTGGGAGAAGAACGATTCTTCAGAGGCCGAAGTTTGGCGGTTGAGGTAGGCTCGGAAGGTGATAGCGAGCAAGGGGCGTGGTTGTACATGGGAAGCAACGGCTGCTTTCTTTGCAGTCGGGGTCTGGGGATCGTCATCGTCGTCGTCGTCGTCGTCGTCTTCTCCGTTAGTCTCGCCCGCCTTTGAGTCTGCATCTGCGTCGGATGCGTCCTTGTGATCGGTCGGGAAGGCAGGCACAATCTCAGAGATCGGCGTCGTGCGTTCGCTCTGCACCGCTGTCTTGGCCGCTTCGTGCAAATGATGTCTTCTAGGCGAGTTTTCAAACGAATGATCGAGCACAAAGGCAGGCTTACGCTTCTGGTCGGGTACTGTCAAGCCTCCTTCCGCCGCAAGCGAAGCCTGACCAAACGCCTTGGCCGCCATCAAGCTCGATGCGTACATACCACGCAAGTACTCGTTCTCGGTCCATTCGAGCGCCTCGTTGAGATTGGCAAACACTTCGAGGTTTTCGCTCCTGTCCGCCCAGAGATCGACACTTCGCAGTGCAACACCGACGTCGCTATCCGGGTTGAGACCGCAGAAGACCAGCAGGACACCTTTGGCCATGAGCAGCCGGTTGATGCGCAAGAAGGCTTCGGCAGCGGAAAAGTCGACGCCACTGACCAGAGTGTAATCGACGATGAGGAAGCGGATTGGGTTCTGATTCCATGCTGCAATATCGAGCGCGCGACGAATGAGGTTCTCGACCGAGTTGATCGTACCGAAGAAGAGGAAGCCTTGAAGCTTGATGATCTGCGTTTGGGTTCCGACTTCATCCAAGAAGTGACGTTGGATCATGTGTCGGCGCACCGTACTGCGAGCGACGCTACCGTCAAAGATGGCCCGGACCGTTTTTCTGCGTGAGGTCTGTACGACAAAGAAGCAGCAAGCAATGATGATACCGGCGAGAATGCCAATGACAAAGTCCCAGTAGGTCATGACGATGACAATGACCCAAATGGTGAGGTATTCCCATGCATTGACTCGACCCACCGTGTCGTAGAGGGCTTCTTTTGCCAGATCGATACCGAGCACAAAGATGAGCGCTCCAACGATCATGATCGGAAGATAGCTGATGGTTCCTGGGCCAGCAATCATGATGATGGTTGTACCGCCTGCCAGCATGAGACCACTGAGACGCGACCCTCCGCCGACTCGGTAGAAAAGTACACTGTTGACGTAGCAGAGGTAGTTGGGCACCGTGCCAATCAAACCAGCGAACAGATTCGAGATACCGTGAGCGACGAGCTCCCGATCCGTGTCGACGTTGTCCTCGTTAATACTGACACCGAGCGCAGGTACGTTGAGCGGAACGTGCAAGATGCCAAAGAAGACGAGCGCCAACTGGGTGGGCATCGTCGCCCACAGAGCACGCCAACTTGTTTGGCCAAAATCGAAATAGGTGTAGAAGCGGTAAAAAGCCGCCTTGCTCGCCGCTTCGCCAATGTCGAAGACCCAGCCATCGTTTCGCAGCTGCTGGATAGGGATGCCGAGGATGCCAGAGGTGACAACGTAGAAGACGACAGGGATCATCAAGAAGTATCCAGGGAAGATGAGCGGGTGATGGAAGCGAGATGTGATGAGACGCAACAGCACTGCCAGCAACAGAGGTGGGAGCCAAAGTGCGACCATGTGCATGGACTGGAAGAAGAAGCGGAGCGTCTCGAGGTTGTATTGGAATCCATCTTCCGACTGGAGTCGACTGCAGACTTCGAGGCCGGTCTCGATGAGAAAGATGCCGACACCGCCAATACATCCGACCAAGATATGGCGCGGAAAGAAGCCAATCAGTACTCCCAATCGTAATGCGCCCAGCAGCAAGAAAGCCAATCCAGTCAGGATGGACGACAGCGCGAACGCCACCATGGTGGTCGCGATGACCGCCTTCGGGTTTTCGTCACCGAGCTCCTCGATGATGATACGCACAAGAATGTGAAAGAAGGGAACGACCTCGATCATCATGCTTCCATTTCCACCCTTGAAGATGGATCCGCCGAGCGTGTAGATGAGCTGGGAAAGGATGCACGTAACGAAGAACATCGAGACACCGTCTCCACCAAAGTTGGCAAAGATGGGATAAGCAGCGGGGAACATGATCATACCGTATGAGACACCGTCGAGAACGTTCATAAGCATGCCAAGAATGACAGCGGGAATGAGACGGATGGGCTCGACGCTTGCTTCGGCAGCAGACTTCCACGTGATGGTACGAGCGGACGCGACGAGGTCATGAAGGTGCTGTCCAGGTGCGAAAGGGCGGGTTGGCACATCGCCCTGACCGGGTCGCCAGCTCTTTGGCACTGCCGACCAGAAGGGTGAGAGTGTCTTGAACGGCTCAGGCATATGCTGCGAAGCTCTGCGGCCTGGCCTAGCATTGCCTTGCTCAGCTTCGAGCACGGATTGCTCAGCCTGAGCAAGGGCACCATACCCGATACCGGCTCGCTGATGATCTGACAAGCTGACCTGACTGAAGGAAGAGTGTCCTGTTGCTTCGGACTCGGAGGGATCACGAGACCGTGATCGATCTGCTGAAGGCGGCTGATGTTTCGAGAAGGAACCTCTGGCGGATGAGCGTGAACGTGAGCGTGATCGGCTGCGCGAGGAGCTTGGTTGGGCTTCGAGCGTAGCGTCAAGGCTCTTGTCCTTTTGCTCTTCTTCAGGGTCCAGGGGCTGAGGCGTAGCAACAGGCTGTGTGAATCCGAGCACCGATGTTGTGACACGAGGGGTTGCCTGACTTCCGTCGTCATCGGCTGGGGTGGCGGCCTTGGCGCTTTGCGGACTTGTTGCTTGGGATGCGGCCATGGCACGTGAGAGATTGCTTGGGCCGGCTTGGACGCCCAGCGAAACAATGGGAGATGTGGTAGGACTGAATTCGCCGGCACCGTTAGTACGTGGAGGAGGGAAAAGCTGCGAGTTGGGTGATGATGAATCCTCTTCGCCAATGTCGTAGATATGTGAGCCGCTGGTGCTAGCATTGCCCTCGTCGTCCGACATGATCATACCGGCAAGCTGGGCCGTCTCGTCACGGATTGACGAGAAGGTAGCGGTGTACGAGCCAGGTACGATTGACGTACCAGGATTGCTTGTATCCTGTGATTGCTGGAAGCGGTAACTTCTTCCTTCGAGATGGCTGAATGCAGACGAGTTGATGCTACGACGATTCCAGGCGGTGCCCTGACGCTCGATGTCGTAGCCGGAGTCGCTGTCGATGTCCATGGCGGCTGTGCGGTGATTTCCAGGAGGATGGTAGCTGGCGACTCTCGAGCGATCCTGTTTGGGTCCAGGAGGAAAAGACGAGTTTGGAGAATCAAAGGTGACGGATCGAGGAAACTTGTTGCTGCCGTTGATGTTGTTCTGATTGCGTCTGCGCGATGCGGCTAGTGCTGATTCGGGGCTGGTGGGATTGAAAGCATTGCTGGGACGTCGAGTATCGAAATCTGGTGTAGGAGGAGCGGGGCTTGAGTTGGCATTCTGGCCGCTGCGGAAAGGATTGATGAGTCGGCCAATGCTAAACGATTCGCGTCGTCGCTCGCTTCCAGAAGATGTCTTGTTGTCAGGGAGGAGAGAGGAGCCCTCATGAGGATCGTCCGAAGGTGCGCCTGTAGATGATTGCCAGAATCACATTGATGGTTGTGAGCGAGACGAAGACATGATGAAGCAATCAAGGCAAGATGATGAGAAGGGAAGCGTTGTAGAGCGGTCAATTGTCAGTTCCATGCTTGGGGACGGCTGCTATGCTCAGCTTTCAGCTCTCTTGGACACGCACCTGAAGACATCTTGATCTACCGCAATGCGCTGAGACCGGGCAGGCGTTGAATGTAGTTGTGCCCTGCTTGATCGGAACAGGCCCGTCAGCTGAGTCAGGACAGGTAGCAAACCGGCGAGGTGGTCACGGGAACAAGAGCGAGTTCTATTTCGGCTGTCCCGTCTGATTCGTTACCGTGCCTTTCGGTGCGTTGCTTCTAAGGGTGTCGAAGTGATGGTGTGACTGCGTGAGGTGATTCCACGGTACTGATGGAAGGGAGGCGGAAGAAGCGAATGACGTGCTGTGATTGCTTTCTCTCGAACGGGCCAGTTGGCTTGCGTGTCGGATATCGTGCTGGTGGTGGGGTAAGATTCCAAGCTGTCCTGTCGAATGAGTTCCTACTTCCGTATCCAGTCTGGAAACTTGATGTTCCTACGCTACACTCTTGACCTTTCCTTGTGTATGAGACGAGGAAGAAGAAAGGGAAAGGATGAGTGAAACATTTGGAAGATCCGGTCATTGGACTGATTGGCAGAATGGAGCTTCACAGCAGCAGCAGCACGCTGCAAATCGTTCAAATTCGCTTTCCGAGAAGAGTGGAGCAGCACGATGCATGCTGCAGTCTGCAATCTGCAGGCAGCTGGCCAGTCAGAGTTCTTTCTCCGCGTGCTCGGATCAACCGCGCTGTTCCAGACTCGACGAATTCGACCTTTTTTCGGTTGGCTCCATGCACGAGCCTGCAGCAGCAGCATCAACTGCTATCAAGCCACAGCAGTCTTCTTCTTTTTCGCGCTGTGTACGGACTCTTGACCTGCTCTTCGTTCACCCCTTGCCCTCTTTGTAGCACTTGCACCTTCTGCGCTTAGGTTTGAGAGAGGGCTTTACCAGGGTACAGGGTAACAGCGTTGGTAAAGCATGTGATGGACTAAGTTAGTGCGGAACACAATGATGGCGAGCTCTAAACAGAAACCAGCACAATGCAAAATCGCGCAACTTCGGCCCGCAGAGATAAGGAATTCCAAATTTGAGCCATTTTTCTCGTTTACCCGATCAACAAGAGCCGGTCAAGTAGCCAGCTTCTCGCGTGCGTCGCTTGTTCCCGCCTCCAACACTCACATCAATCTTGACGAACAAAGACGCACACACATCCTCACGCTGGTATAAACGAACAATTAAATTAGAGTAGATTGGAGGAAGACGGTCTGCCTGAGCAAGAGAGCTACAAAGCGAGAATGATCGTGCTCAACCATAGATTCGGATAACGCCATCAGCTCCGGCAGACGCAAAGTACGGCGCTGTCGGGTGATATTTGACAGCCAACACTCCTTCTCCTGCCTTCTTGCGATGCGAGCTCATCTCTTGCCTGCAGACCGCAGTCGATGCTTCACCCGTCACTGGTCCATCTTTGCCCACCAGCGATCCTCCAGCGATATCCCAGAACCTTACGCTGCAATCGTGTCCGCCGGAGACCAACGTCAACCCGCTCGCATCAATGTCCAGACTCGTTACAGCGTCCAGGTGTGCTACCATCGACAGCGTACATGCTCCTGTGTCCAGGTCGAACATTCGAATGTAGCCATCTTCGTGTGCGGTGATCAGCATGGGCAGGGTAGGGTGGGTAACGAGCTTGTTGATCTGCGTCTCGGCTGTTCCGTCAAACGTCTCGTCGCTCTTCAGTTGACGTACTTGGCGACCGGTGTCAAGATCAAATAGCTTGACGACCGAGTTCGAGTATGCCACGGCGACCAGACGCAAGTCCGAGTGGCATGCTTCCACGCAGGTGGGTACAGGCAGAGTGCCCGACTTCTCGAGGTTCTCGCGTTCTTTGGCCGTGTCAGGCGAAGGGTCGCTGCCAAAGTAGTCCCAACTGAGATGCAGAACTGCTGGTGCTGCGCCTTCGTTTCCACTAGAGACACTCCAGATCTTGACCGTGCCATCGGCAGATGCACTCGCCAATCGACCCTCTTCGCCCGAACGATCCGGAAGCAGAGCTACATCCCATACCGCTTGCGAGTGGCCTACAAGGCATCCCAGCTCCATCGATTTTTCGAATGGCGGATAAGCTTCCACCGATCGATCTGGCAGCGACCAGACGCGGATCGAAGAGTCCAAACTTCCACTGTAGAAGCGGCGCTTGTTGGGCGACACGGCCAGACACGTCACTGCCGCCGAGTGTCCACGGAAGGTCACCAGAGGTTGACTGTCGGTGCCAGCCTTGTTTGCGGTCTGGTTGAGTGAGCCCACATCCAAGTTCCAGAACTTGACTGTGTTGTCGTCCGAGGCCGAGAGCAGAGACATCTCGTTTTGCAAGAACGAGACGGCACGCACAGCATCCAGATGGCTGCGAAGCACCTTCTTAGATTTCCACAACAAGCTGTCTGCCGCTGCATCTGCTGCTTCCTTTGCTGAATCTTCATCCTCGTTGGCCAAGCTGAGGTTGGCCAAGTCCTCCTCGTCTTTACGTTCGCCTGTCGCACCAGGGGCGCGACCACTTCGGTTCATGAGTTGATTGACCTTTTCTGATGTGATGGCAAGCTGCTGTTGCGCTTCCGAGATAAGTGATGCTTCTTCAGCAGCTTGACCTTGTCGCTCGTTTTGACGACGCTCCCGATTTTGAATGCCTGCCTCTTTGAGTTTCTGCCAGTCGTTTCCTCCGGGCTTGAAGATAGCAGTCACTTGGTCCTGATCGTCGAATTCCTGATCGGTCTGACTGCCGACCGACGTGCCAAGCGAGTCGGTGGATTGCGAAGATCGAGAAGAGTCGGACGAGTTGGAGCTGCCGGGAGCCTGATCTTGCTCCTGATCTTCAGAGGCTTCGGTTGAGGTTGAATGGCTTGGTGGTTCTGGCTCAGCAAAAGTGGCGCTCAGCGGATTCTTGAGTTGGACACTTTCCGAGGCGGTGCTGGCGTCGGATCCACGCTGCTCTGCTACATTGTCTTGCTGTTGCCCCTGTGCTGACTGAAATGGATCAACGGCAGCGTCCTCGCTCTCCCCAGCAGATTCCTCGACTACTGGCTCAGAGGCGAAGAGAGGCGAGCGACCTGGACGACCACCCTTGTTGGGGACGCCCAGTGCAGTGGCAGCCGATGCGCGGCTGATAGAGCCTGCCATAGCGGCGTGCGACTCGGTGGTAGGCGCAGACAGAGTAGGGGGGACGCTCTCGAGCATAGTCTTGCGTGGTCGCAGCGCACTTTGCATGTTGTTGCCGCCGGTATTCGATGAGCCTGAAGCAATGCCGCGGTCGGGGAGCGGATTCAACGTGGTTGCCGAGGTGAGGTAGGAAATCTCCTGCAAACATTGCTTGAGGTACTCGCGGCTCTTTGCACGGGATTTGGGATCCTTTGCGCTCGAAGTGGAGCGAGACAAAAGACCTGTGGAAAGGGCGCTGGCATTGACGGAACCGCTGCCGGCAGCAGCAATGGTGGATGCCGTGGCAGCTGACTCTGCGAAGGGAGCAGGTGAGCTACGGCCGCTGCTGGATGCAGCCTTGTCGAGACCTTGCAAGAGTGGGTTCTTGACTTGAGGTGTATTGGAAGTCAGAGGAGAAGAGGCGGTGTTGGCGTTGGAAGAGAGGTACTTGGATCGCTCCTGACGCAGCGCATACTCGAGCATCTTGACTCTCCTCATGAGATCCGTCTTGAGGTTCTCAACACCTCTTCGCTCTCCTTCGAGAAGCGCGATACGAGCACGCATCTCTGCTCTCTCGATCTCCCATTCGTTACGGTCCTTTTCGTAACGACGCCATTCGCTTTGCAGATGGTGAAGGATACCGGCGAGAGTGTACTCTGAGTTGGGCTGCGAGCTTCCTGTCTCCTGTGACTGTACACCGTTAGACATATTGCCGTGCATCTGATTGCCATTGTTGTTCATACCGAAGCCGAGACCAGCGCCAATATTGCCGCCGCCGCCATTGGCGTTGTTATTGTTATTGCCTGCACCTAGCGACATGTTACCGGCGTTGCTCAAGAACATGTCGGTCTTAGTCGGAAGAGAGGTGTATCTGAACGTTGGAACCAAGCTTATGTGTTCATAAGAGCGTGATAGGTTGAAGGGCGTGAAAAATGTTGAAAGGGAGTCTGCGAAGTCGGTGTAGGTGTTATTGAATCGTTGCAAATCGGTGGCCCGGAGTTAGCATGCAGTCGAAGAAAGTGTAGACTAGCGTAGCGTGCTAGATCACTTGTAGTGTAGCGATGACGATGCTACACACCTGCAGATGGTGTAAGTGATGCGATCACTGGGATAGATGAGGTGAAAAACAAGATGTTGAGAAGGACGATGAGAGACCAACAGAGTGGATGTCGCTTCTCCCTCGCTCTCTCTTCCTTGTGGCCTGTGTGTGATGCGCTGTGCTGTGCTGCGCTGTGATTCAATGGCCGAGTTTAAGCGGAAAATCGTCACTTCTCTCCGCACGGTCAAGCACACGCACATCCGCCCTCACTCTGCCGCAGAGCAGGAATTGACATGAGGCGTGTGAGATGGCCGCCCCCTCTTCGCGTGCATGAGGTGAATTCAACTTGCAGCAAAATTTGAAATCAGTCACTTCTGTGTTGAATTCAAAACACGCGGACGAGTGAAAAGTCGAGCAAACAAAATGTATGCGACGTCAGAAACACCAGATGTGTCGAAGCTGTCAAGCAGTACGTTTCATGGCGGGCATGCTCACAATATGGGCAGCCAGCCGTGATCGTGTCAACGAGCTTCAAGCAATAGTGAAGATGCGGTTTGTTGCAGACAGCGTCAGAAGGAGCAGCAAGGATCGAAGGAGAAGCTGTAGCAGATGCTTCCGGCGAGAACGGAGCGTGTGGTTACAAGCAGTCAAGCTTAGCTCATGGTTCGGAATCAAGATGAATCGCTTCGCAATCACATCCTGACATGCCTCTCGCGAGCGGCCTCAACATCTTGTACAGGCTCTCAGACTGCCGTTTACGAGACGACGAAGGAAGAGATATTCTATTCGTCCTGGACGAAGCGAGCTTCAAACTCTGAGCAATGTTGATGTGTGGTGAGCCTGAGTAGGCGTCGTCATGCATGAAATTCAGAACGAGCATCACCTTGCGTATGCGGGATCGGGATGCTGAGCCACGCTGAAGGACGGAGAGTGAGTGTGAGAAGGTCTTGGCAATTCCTTTGTAGGCAACGGACTCATTGATCGAGGAAGTCGGATTGCGATGGATGTGCATCTTCATCGTTGCACCTAACATCAGGAGGAGATGAAGAGAGTGATCAAATGCTCATTCCAACCTCTGAAAGCATAGGCGCTGAAGGCAAGTAGTCCAGCTTCACTCTAGCTGAAGAGATAATCCGGAACAAAGATGCAACATGCAACGGGGAACAAATCATACTATTCGCATCATTTGCACCCGAACACTTGCGGAGCCTTCTCGCTTGAAACTCTCGGCAAGGCTTGTCTGAAGCTTGATTGTTTGACTTTACAGCTGTGTCCGCGCACAAACTCGCTCGGTTCGGGAATTGGGTAGGTGGCCTTCTTGTCGTTCAAAGTGTTGACTACCCAGGCTAGGTCTGGAGGCTCATTTGATATTGGAGCACGAGACGCCCGAGTCAGGCAAGGACGCACTAGACCGAGTCCTTCAACACTCCGCTGACGGCAAGCAAGGAGTCTACTGGCAGCGGCACAACCACGCCATGCAATTGATCTCCACCTTCAAGCTGCAGCAGCTCACCAAGACCCGGGGCAACTACGGTGCGACCGAGGTCCGGCTGATTTTGAACAACATCTTTGAACGGCTTCCCTTGGGCGTAAGCGCCGCCGCTTTGATTCAAATGATGTTGCTCGTGCAAATCTGCTTTACAACCGGGCACCGCATCGAGTCCTTGACTGCCACCGACAAACGTGACTCCGAACGGCTCGGAATGCGACACGACGACGTCACCTTCACCACCTTGGCGGACGGTAAGTGCACACTCCATCTACGCATCCGGCATATCAAAAGCTTCAATCAAGCCGACAGATCACGAACGGAGTTTGCCCGCACGAAGCCCCTGGCAGAGGCAGCCAATGTCTTGTTGGAGCCCACGGCCGGTCATCTCGTCTCATTGATGGCAAGGGGCGCTTTGCGAGCTGATGGTCCCCAAGGACCTGCAATCAACAGTGTTGACGGACTCCTCGCCTCTTCTGCCAATCGCTTTGTTGGCGTTGGAGGCGTTCCAATCTTTCCAAACAGCGATCGCGATGACCTCGACACGAGAGAATGGTCAAGCAGGGATGCCTGTCGCGATCTCGAGACCTACACCAAAGCTGTCGGACTGCCGTGTGCCTATTTGAACAGGCTAGGGCATGACGTTGCCAGTCAGTTGGAAGTCTTGTTTGGCAGCACGGCGTGTCCATTTTAGTTTCCTTTTGCGAACCCGTTCCGCACTTGACCCTACGCGAAGGAGGAGCAAGCACAACATTTACCTTGAGAGAAGCGGCGAGTTTGCTTGAGGGCTCAGCAGGGGGACTCCAGATACTCATCTTTGATCCCATTCGCAATCAAACGTCACAGGGGGCCAAATCGAGAAAAAGCATGTGTGACGACGCGGCCCGTAAGCACAGCGCCAGGTCAACTCTAAGCTTTTCGCAGACATACATGCAGGCCGACCTTACCGCTTCAAGCAAAAGAAGAGGGTAGCTGAAGTCGTCGATGCGTCCCCGTATCAGCCTTCTCGCTTAGCTCACACGAACTCTCTGTCCTTCTCGAACTTTATTCAACTTTCAGGAAGGCCACCTTATTACAGTGACTCATGCACACTCACGAGCGCACACCTTGATTTCCACTGTAAGGAGGGCGACGTGCTGCCATTATTGATTCTAGTGTACAACCGCGTCACTCGCCGTTATCGAGAACTGTACATAGCGCGCGCGCCAATCTAAAACTTGTAGACCTGATCCGCCTGGTAGCCGAGCTGTGCAAGCAAACCCTTAAGCTCACCCTGGCTGCCCTTGGGACCCTTACCACCGCTGATAGCCTGGACCTGGGGAGGGGGGCCGCAGACAAAGATCTTGGTCTTGCTGGCCAACTCGGGCTTGGGGAGGTGCTTGGAGACAAGCTCGGGTGTGACGTAGCCCTCGAAGCCGTTGAAGCCCTTGGGAAGCTTGTCAAGACCGTAAACGACGGTGAAACGGTCGTCCTTGGTAGCAAGCTTGTCGAATTCCTCGCGAAGAAGGATGTCTTGTTCGGTCTTGTTGCTGTAGATCAAAGTGACCTTGGTCTTGTCGGAAGGGTTGGAAGCGATGTCCTGGATGACCTGCCACATGGGAGTGATACCGGAGCCACCAGCGATCATACCGATGGACTCGAACTCGTTGGCCTTGTAAGGGAATTTGGCGATAGGGCCCTTGATGGAGATCTTGTCTCCTGGCTTCATGCCGTGGACGTGCTCGGTCATCTTACCGCCGGGGTACTTCTTGATGAGGAAGTCCATCGAGCCGGGCGCATTAGGCGCTGATGTAGGCGTATATGGGCGGATTGTGGGCTTTCCGTTGTCATCTTTGACAACATCATCAACGGATTTGAAGAGAACAGCGGAGGCGACGCTCATGCCAGACTTCTTGCCCTCGGGAAGCTCGAAGATGAAGGTAGCTGAATCGTGGTTGTAAGGCTTGATCTCCTTGAGCGTGAACTCAGTGAACTTGTCCTTGTTGAGAGCGGTACCTTCGACGGTGTTCCTGGCATCAACGGCAACCTCCTTGCCCTTCTCCTGGATCTCGTTGGCAGCCTTCTTGGGGTCATTGAAGCCGCCGAGCGAGTACCAAGCGCCAATACCGGCAACACCACCGAGAGCGAGGACGAGAGGAAGGTTCGAACCACCGGAAGGCTTGCCAGCCTCGGTTGCGTAGTGACGAGCGACGGGAGCCTTGGAGCGGATGCTCGAGCGAGCAGCTTGGCCGAACGAAGACGAGAGAACGGGTCGGATCAACATGTTGTGCGACGAAGAGGAGGATTAGGTTCGGACCGTTTGGGAAAGGTTGAGCCAGATGGACGATGTGATGGAACGGAAGCAAAAGCATTCAGACGGCTGAGTTCAACATCTTTTGCGATCCGACTTCATCATCGAGACCACATGTCAGCAACTTCGCTCCTTCCGAGAGGTGGAGGAATATCTCGCTTTTTCCGCATAACGTAGAGATTCACGTCATTTTGCCATTTTGCCTGCCAAAGTCCGCCAAAGCTTGGACTTGATTTAGAAAAACTAGCGAAAAGGCGCGGGTCCGTGCTGCAATGGCGAGATTGATCGTTTGACAGCAGGTGAGCTTAGTCACGCTTACTCTTCCCATACTCCGCGGAGTCGCGGAAATCGAATCCGAACCCTAACAATTCAGCCGCATAAAGAAAGCGCTCACACGCAGGCTGAGCAGGAAGAGATTTCCAACACAAGATCAAGGTTACTCAACATGCTCGCCATGACTTCGAACCATCATAGCATTCTCGTCAAGACGGCATCACTGCTCACTAGACAAGATGGCTGCTACGCTCATTCGCAATGCGCTGCCTCAGCTGGACCAGCCCGTGGTCGACTACCTCGATGGTTACATCAACGATGCCGCCGATGATCCTACCGAGGATCTCTTCGAAACCGTGGTCAAGCCCATGCTCGAGTCGGCTTGTATCTCGGACCCTTCCTCTTCCAAGCAGATTCATGCGCTCTTGCCCAAGCTTCTCGAGTTGATCCAGTCCAAGCTTCCGGACGATGTTGATGCGAACGCCAATGGTCTCACTCGTCTCGATAAGGTGGTTGATATGCGCAACACCCAAATGTCACGAACATCAGGTTTCGACTCAGCTGGAGGTGTCGATATCGCACTCGGTACCACCAAACAGAACCGTTCGACTGTCGATGTCAAGAAGCTCGAAAAGCAGGAAGCAAAGACGCGTGCCAAGCTCGCCAAACGTGCTCAACGTGATTTATACGAATCAAGCAAGCTTGTACAGCAGTCCAAGCAGCAAGCCAGTTACGAAGAGCTCTTCCTCAAAGTCAACCCTCTCGAGAGTATCGGCAACAAGGGCAAAAACAAGGATATCCATCTGCCCAACATCGACGTCAACTTCGGAAGCAACCGTATTCTTTCCAATGCTACGCTTACAATTAAGGCTGGACGAAGAGCTGGTCTCATTGGTCGCAACGGTGTGGGTAAATCGACGCTCTTGCGCAACATGGCTTTGCGAGAGATTCCCATCCCTACTTCCATCTCGATTCTCTATGTAGAGCAGGAGATTGTCGGTGACGACACCTCCGCCATTGAGAGCGTACTCAAGGCCGACGTTTGGCGTGAGAAGCTCATGCAGGAGGAAGCACAGATCAACGCCGAGCTCCAAAAGCTCGAAGATTCGGCCGCTGCTGCTGTTGCCGCTGCCAACGCCGCTGCCGCCGCACAGACCGAGGCTGCTGGTGAAGGAGACGAGGCCACCGCCGGTCTTTCGCGTGGATCAGCAGTGGACATGCCCACTCGACAGCGTGAGATCAAGCGCGAGGAGCTCTCCACTCGTCTCGGCGAAGTCCAAGCCAAACTCGTCGATATGGAAGCCGAGACCGGTCCTGCTCGTGCTGCCTCGCTCCTCAACGGTCTCGGATTCAAGGCCGACGATCAGCTTCGCGCTACAAAGACCTTCTCGGGAGGTTGGCGAATGCGTCTTGCACTTGCTCGTGCCCTCTTCTGCAAGCCCGACTTGCTCATGCTCGATGAGCCTTCGAATCATTTGGATCTCAATGCGCTTGCTTGGCTCGAAGATTACTTCGTCAATGATTACGAAGGTACGCTGCTCGTCGTATCGCACGATCGTGCTTTCTTGAACCGTGTCGCCACTGACATCATCCACATGCACAGTGAAAGGCTCGACTACTACAAGGGTAACTTCGAACAGTTCTACCAGACCAGGGAGGAGCGTCGTAAGAACCAACAGCGCGAGTACGAAGCCAATCAACTCCAACGTGCCCAGTTGCAAGCCTTTATCGACAGATGGAGAGTCAACGCCAACCGAGCAGCTCAGGCGCAGAGTAAGATCAAGCAGCTCGAGAAGATGCCCAACCTTGAACCGCCCGAGGATGACGATGTGGTGCACTTCCGTTTGCCAGAGACGGAGAAGTTGCCATTGCCGCTTCTGCAGATCAGCAACGTCACATTCGGATACAGGCCCGAGAAGCTCTTGCTCAAGAATGTCGATTTCGACATTACTCAGCAGAGTCGTGTGGCTGTTGTTGGTCCTAACGGTGCAGGTAAATCGACGCTGATGAAGTTGCTCATGGGTGAGATCACCCCCATGCAAGGTGACCAGAAACGAAACTCTCGTCTGCGTGTTGGATTCTTCTCGCAGCATCACATTGATCAACTCGATCTCAACGCCAACCCCGTCACTTTCCTCGCTTCCAAGTACCCCGGTAAGACGGAACAGGAGTACCGTTCGCACTTGGGTGCCTTCGGTATTAAAGGTATGACGGGCTTGCAAAAGATTGCCACACTTTCGGGAGGTCAAAAGTCGCGTGTTGCCTTCGCGCACATTTCCATGATGCGTCCCCACGTTCTGTTGCTCGATGAGCCTACCAATCACTTGGATACCGAAGGTTTGGATGCGTTGTGCGAGGCCATCAAGAAGTTCAACGGTGGAGTGATTTGCATTTCGCACGACGAGACATTCATTACCAGCTGCATGGACGAGCTTTGGGTGGTGGACGACGGAAAGGTGGAGAAGTTCTCGGGCGATGTAGCGGAGTACAAGAGGATCATCTTGGCCAAGAACAAGGACAAGGCGAGGCCATGAGCACACACTGCGTGCGAATGCTCTATGTTATGCTGTCCTTTTTGTGTACGCAATTCAGCTTGGCTTTTCGAGCTCACTACACTTCTCGCAAGACTGTTGAGCAGACTGTGAAGTGAACTTGAGTAAGACTTAGAGTTTCGAAACAAAGATGCTGTTGGATACAGAAGGAAAGAGAAGCGAAAGGTATATTGCTGTCATGCGTGCCAGCCAGGAGGAAGGTGAGAAGAGGTCGTCGAAATGCATGTGATTGTGCAGTAGATCCGCTTCAGACCGAGATGATCTTACTTGAGGTGATGGAAAGCGGATCACTCGTCGGAGGAGTCGTCCTTTGAGCTCGTCGTTGTTGCTTTTACTGTTGATGAAGACGAACTCGAGCCCCCCTGACGTGAAGCTGGAGCGGTGAGTGCACCCATCAATCCGGGCGCCTGCTTGGACTTGGACGTAGCTAGACCCAAATGAGCCGCAATGGCAGCGATTCTCCTTCTGGCATGCAATGGCGACTCGAACTCCGCTACATGTCTCCTCACATGAAGTGGCGATTCAAACTCTGCGATGTGCTTTCTGACGTGAAGAGGCGACTCAAACTCTGCAATGTGTCTTCGGACGTGAAGTGGCGATTCGTACTCGTACCAATGTTTACCCTCGTTCGAGGAGGAAGAGTGGGCGCCCTTGTCCTTTGTGGTGAGAGCCATGGCGTGGAGTAAGCCTGCAGTTCGTGTGGCGGCTGCGTGACGGGTAGTGTTGACGGTTTTGGCGACTTGCTGGGTGGCTTCGGCGGCAGTTTCGGTTCCCTTTTGAGCGGCTTGTGCGGATGCTTCGGATGCTTGTGATGCCAAACCTCCAAAGCGACTGGCGATGGAGGCGATACGCTGACGAGTGGAATCATCCTGCTGCTGCTGCTGCTGCTGCGCTCGTTGCTGCTCAGCATTTTGGGGAGGGGCGCTGACTTCGCTGGGTGCAGACACAGCAGGCTGGTCAGCGGCAGGCTTGTTGTCCTTCGAGTCGACCATGATTACTCGATTGAGTTTGTTGAGGTGATGGTAAAGAAGGATCGATAGATGACTACTGGCGTCGGTTGATCCGATGGTGATTGCTGGGTGAGAAGGCACAAACTTGATGGGCAGCGATGTGATGTAGCAAGGTGAGCCAAGAAGCGAAAAAAGCGGGGAGAAACAGAAGTCGAGAGCCGAACTGAAACACTGACAGCAGCAGAAGGCACAAAGTCAGTGTCTTGTCTTGTCAAGTGTTTCACGGCTCACGGCTCTTTGTTTGAAGCGGGGAATAAGCTGAAGCCTCCGACGCACGAACCCTCCCTCTCTCTCCGTCTCTGGTTCCCGAGTTTTCGTGTCGATGGCTGCTGGCTGTACCGATCTTTTCAGCTCGTTCCTGCCACAGAGACCCGCGATGCCACACAGTATGGCGCTGACGATGACTCAGCACGACAATGGACAGACACATCATTGACACCGCAGAGCAGACCTTGTGACACCTTCGCAGCAACCATCTCTGAGCGCCTCTTCGTTATTGGCGTGTTCAAGACTTTGCCCTGTGCCATGCACGCTGCTGCATGAAAGGGTGCTGTTGGTAAAGGTCGACCTGCAGCGACAAGCCTCCTTGCATTCGGGGCCCCAGTATGAATCTTTTTCCACATTCTTGTTGCTATTCAAACCCTTAACAATTAGAGGAAATTTCATTCGCACAAGCCAGGCTGTTCCGGCAGCTTTTCGTAGCCTGCTTTTCTTTTTTTTTTTGCCAAATTCGCTTGACTTTTTGGAAGATCTGCACGATAGTGCTTTCGGCAACTCAACTTCTTCATGACGGCTATCAAGTGACTCGCACCTTTGGAATAGACAAGCATCATCTTTCGCTTTACTCCTAGACATCGAGTCTATGAAGCGCAACGTATCACTATTGCAATCACTCCGCCGAGCTCCTCTCTCCTTTCCTTCGGGCGGCATATCTGTTCTTTCACCTCAGCTTCGAGCTCGGTTGCCTTTCCGACAAAGACCAGCGGTATTCCCTCTTACAGCCTCCGCTACTGGGTCATTTCAACGTCGCACGATGTCGCAATCAGCACCAACACAAGCAGAGAGTAGCACCGCTGCCGTTGCCTCTCGCACCTATGGTGACGCTATCGATGCGCTCAACTCGCTACAAAGCAATGCTGCTACCATCGAAGCGCTACGCAAGTCAGGAGGTCGTATGCTTGACTTTGCCATTCCCGAAATGGTAGAATACCTCGAACGCATTGGCTACACAACCGAGGATCTCAACAAGCTCAATGCGATCCACATCACCGGCACCAAGGGCAAAGGAAGCACTTCGGCTTTTGTTGACTCGCTCCTCCGTCAACTTACACCGGTACACGAAGACTCTCCACCCAAAGTTGGCTTGTACACCTCACCACACATGACCAGTGTTCGCGAACGCATTCGTATCAACGGTCAGCCCGTTTCCCACGAGCTCTTCACACGATACTTTTGGCAGGTTTGGGATCGATTGGCCGAGAACACAACCCGCAAGTTTGACTTGACACCCTTGCGACCCGTCTACTTTCGCTTCCTCACCTTGCTCGCTTTCCACATCTTCCTCTCTGAGGGCGTCCAACCCGTGATTTTGGAGGTGGGCATTGGCGGCAAGTATGATTCTACCAACATTGTTCCCAAATGCGTGGTAGCCGGAATCGTTCAACTCGGATTGGACCATACAGCGTTACTTGGCAACACAGTGGAGGAGATCGCAGTGCAAAAGGCGGGCATCTTCAAGCCCAACGCTCCTGCTGTATGCTGGACGCAGCAGCCAGGGAATGCACTGAACGAGGTCAAGCAAGTAGCACAGCAAGTCGGTGTTAGTAAGCTCGCATTGGTGGACGTGCACCCTGCCCTTCGTTCCAAGGCCACTGCGCTAGCAACGGACAAGGACCAAAAGGATGTTGTCAAGCTCGGATTGCCAGGAGCGCATCAACGTACCAACGCAAGCGTCGCCCTCGAACTCGTCAACGCTTACTTGGAGTCAGATGCCGGACGGGCTGTCTACAAGGAGTCAGCGCACCGTGAAGCAGCTGATTCGCTGGCACCATGGCAGAGGAAAGGCCTCGAGGAAGCGAGATGGCCTGGAAGATGTCAAACCGTGCCTAGCTCTCGAAAAGATGCTGGATTGACGTGGTACTTGGACGGCGCACACACCACTGACTCACTCGGTGTCTGTCTCGAATGGTACACTGCCAAGGTTCAGCAAGTCGAAAAGACATCGCAACGCAACAAGCGCATCTTTGTCTTCAACTGCACCAATGGACGAAGCGCTCACGAGTTGCTCAGCTCGGTGCTTGACACGGTAGAGAAAAGTCTTGGTGGAAGTAAATCGACATCAGGGTACTCGCTTGCTAAAGACTACTTTGACGAGGCTATCTTCACAACAAACGTCACCTTTGAAGGTGGTGGATGGTCATCCGAGTTAACCTCGAAATTGCTCGATGATGCCGAAGTGGTCAACTTGACGGTTCAAAAGCAGCTCGCCGAGACCTGGAAGGAACTGATGCCCGACTCATCGACAAAGGTCAGCATCACGCCTAGCATCCAAGCCTTGCACAATCATGTAGTGGAACTCGCGCAAGAGCAGGCGAGCGAACAAAATGGTGTCGATTGCCTGGTGACTGGTTCATTGCACTTGGTAGGCGGCGTTATGGCTCATCTGCAACACAGTCGTTGTTTGGATGACCGACTCATTTCGACAGTGAGCCCATGATCTCTTCTTCCTTCGTATAGAGCAGTTAATCGAACAATCAATCACAAAAGGGTACATGGTACGAAATGAGTGTTGAGATGTCATCGTGTGAGCTTCAACACAGACCCTGCAGATGAGACATGGCGAAAAGGGGTTGGCTGCGTGCACAAGTTGAACTGCCTTCCACGAACCGCATTTCTCGATAAAATTAAACAAACAAACAGATAAATAAAAGACACAGCTTGGCTTTGGCCTGCAAGGATCTGCGCGCGCTTGTGTCAGGTGCAAAGCATTTAGCCGCCGACACAAGAAGACAAGCTGTGTGACTACATCCACAACACGATGTTATGGTACAGTCAAGCACAGCTGCTGGATAGAGCAGCTTGAAGAGCTTGTTTGACAGGAGTTGTGTGTGTCTCATCTGGATCGGCGTGCAAATGCGTGACCAAGTGCGCTAAGGCCTCGTGTGCAAGCACTTTCACTCTTGATTTTTCCACTATTAATAAAAATGTGGATTTTCAGACCCTTTTTTGATGAGCGGACCCCTTTTGAAAAGCCCCTTTCCAGTATACACTCACACAGTGCCCTGATTGGCATCTGCTGAGCTTGAACACACTCGCAGACACAGACACACTCAGACACACGCTTGTGCATCATCTTTAACACCACGCATTCGTTCCATTCATCCCACCATCCCATCACCACCAACACCCTCCGCCTTGCTTCCGCTCGGCTTTCTTTATGACCAAGTTCCTGTAACGACACGCAACGCACCCCTCCCGCTACTCACATACAAGAGCAAACGCTTCGATCGAGTGCTTGACGTCCACCTTCCTTCGATCAACTTGCTTTCGTCTCACCCACTCGTCTGCATACTGTCCTGACGTGGAAATAACCATGATGTCAACCGACTCGATGCATCACGCTTTCCGTGGGCTCAACCTCACCGATCCTCAGCACGATCCCAGGAAGCAGTCTCAACACCAGCAACAACACCAACAGCAACAACACCAACAGCAGCAGCAGCAGCAGCAGCAGCAGCAACCTTACACTACACCTCCGCGTCAGTCAAGCAACGGCTCTCTTCGTTCTCCCACCATCGTCACTACCGACCTTCCTGGTCAGCCTGGCTTTTCGCATCCTAGCAACGCTCAATCTCCCGCTTCTCTTGGTCACAGCGCTGCCGCAAGATTCGAACGTTTCTTCCCCTCTTCTCCCAACAATTCCACCTCATCCAACCCTTCGTCCGCTGGTCAGACTTTCACATCCAGCTCTATCGGCTCTGCTGCTGGCTTAGCTGCGAACAGCGCTTTCGGCAGCTTTGGTCACAGTCTCGCACCAGGAAGCATGGGTCCCAGCAGCATCAGTTCCAGTCACTTTGGCTCCAACAGCAATGCTCCTCGGAAGGTATCCAGCCGTGCTGCCATCCCCGCCCAATGGAGCTCTCACGATCCCAACACGCTCAGCCTTTCCACCGGTGCTTCACCACCCAAGAGTATGGGCACCCTTCAGACCTACTCTCAGCACGATCTTTCCTCCTCTTCTTTGGGTCCTGTTATGGCTGGTGTCGATGATGATGTCATTCCCACCGCCATCGTCGTCAAGAACATTCCTTTCAGCGTCAAGAAAGAGCAGCTTCTTCAGATCATCGAAGATCTCGGAATTCCCATGCCGTATGCGTTCAACTACCACATGGATCAGGGTATGTTCCGCGGTCTTGCCTTTGCCAACTTTCGCAGCGCAGAAGAAGCCGATGCTGTCGTCGCTGCTCTCAACGGCTTCGATGTCAGTGGCCGCAAGCTTCGCGTCGAGTACAAGAAGGTGCTTCAAGCCGGCGAAAAGGAGCGTATCGAAAAGGAGAAGGCCATCAAGCGTATGCAGAGCATGCAGCTCGAAAAGGAACGAGAGCGTGAACGTCGCCAGCAGGATGACTATGCTTCCAACGCATATCTCATGCCAGGTTACAAGGGACAGGACGCCTATCTTCAACACAACCAAGGCTTGCAGCACGGCTTCGAGCCTGGCATGCGTGCCCCCCTCACCGCCGACTCATTGAGGAAGGTCCCCTCATCCCAACGTCTTGCCGCGGCCGTTGAGCCACACACGGGCCCTTCCTCATCCACCAGTAATCCTGGTGTTAGTGCTGCCAATCCTGCAGGTGCTGGCGCCAAGAAGGAAGAGCTTGATCTCAATGATGCAGCTACCCTCGAGATCTACTCGCGCGTTCTCCTCTTCAAAGATGACCGCATGCGTGACGAGCTGTCTTTCTCTCGCAGCCTCACTCCTCTCGAACGCCGCACTGTGCATCTCGTCGCTCAAAGGCTCGGTCTCTTCCACTACTCGATGGGCGAAGGTGACGAGCGCTACGTTATCGTCACCAAGAACGAGGTCAATGCTCCCTCTCGTCCTCTTCGCTCCCAGGCCTCCTCCATTGGCCGATCCCAGAGATCAACCGGTCTCGATCCTTCCTCTGCTGGAGGCTTCCTGGGACCCGGAAGCGCTGCTACTACTGGTCGAACCGGCCTTCGTCTCAAGAAGTCAGCTCCCGACATGACACGAGGCGATCGAGACGGCTCCACAGGCTACAACGGTGGCAGTGCTTACGTCAATTCTGCCACTGGAAGCCTTGCTGCCCGCAAGTCTAACTCGAATCTTCGCGATGGCTATTCCTCAACGATGGGTCGCCGACCGCAACATGGCGGCGTTGGTGGAGCTGCTGGCCTTCAGAGTCTCTTTTCGTCTCCCTTTGACGTGCCACCGGTACCATCGCTTCCCAACTCAAATGGTGCTGCCGAGGCTTCAAGCCACAATTCATCACCCACCCATCCCAACCTCCTTCGTCAACCCAGGGGTCCTCCCACTCCAGGCTCGGACGTGCGCAACTTTGCCGTGAGATCCAGAGTGCCCACTGCCGCCTCCAACAGCAGCAGTAGCAACAATAGCAGCGGTCCTCACCCGGCAGCACCCCACAACGGCTTCCAGCTGCACATCAACGGCAGCCCAACTAAATCTTCATACCCGGCCTCGTCTGACCTTGCAGATGTAGAGGCCACCACGCACAACCCTCTGGAGTTCTAAACTTCTTCCTATGTCACAGCTCTTTCTGCATATTTTGATGACCCGTCTTTATCCACCTGCATTGATCAACAAAGGTCCGCACTCGGCTACAAGGTTCTGTTCTCATCGCCTCTGTTTAACATTTCAATATAGACCCATGCACTCGCACTCGCAGCATCCACGCACATGCACCAACAATCACAATGAATGGTTACCAGCTTCCAGGAACGAACGTGAACGGCCAGAGCGGCGTCAATTTTGAGTGAGAGTGGAGTAGTGTTACAGCAGATGATGTCTTGTAAGAATTTGTGAAGTGTGTTATTCATCAAGAAAAGCGATCGGCGAGGCTCTGTCCACCCATACGCCCTAACAGATCCTTTCCGTTCCCCATGCGAGAAGCCAGGTTGCCCTTTGCACCACGATCTGCATCATCCCATCGATTGTCATCATCGAAACTGGCGAGACCAGGAGCCTTCATCCTGCCACGACCTTTGACTTTGACTCTGCCCGAGTCATCGCGGCGATTTGAGTGCGAATCGGGTCTTCTACCTGGTGAAAGTTCCCGTTGGTGTTGGTGGTGACGTGAACGACGGAGATCGTCCAACTCTTCGTCCATAGCTTCCAGGGTGCGATCCGCACCAGCGCCGCCACGAGATCGTCGGCCTCCCCGACCGCCGTCCCTTCTGCTCCTTGAAGAGTCATCATATGCAAGCTCGTCATAAGCATCGTGTCCCCATCTGCCTTCAGGTTCGTCATGGCGTCTGCGTCCGCGACCTTCGTCACCTCGTCCACCACCTCGGCGTGATTGACGCGCTTGCACAGCATCGGCCATCATCTCTCCTCGTCTTCGCTCGGGCTCGTCTTCTGTCAAATCACCGCGTCTGGCTACATGTCGATCGAGTTCAGAATCGAGCTGATCCAACCTGGATCGACGATCGTCCCTCCTTGCCCTGCCATCTCGGCCTGCTGCTTGTTGCGAATCGGATGGCTTATAATCGGGGAAGAGCTCCTTGCTCTCCTGCACCTCACCCACCTGGAGCAATTTGGGTACGATCTCACGACCGGCTTCATAACCGTGACGCTTGTACCACTGACTGCGTGCGGAAGCGCGCGATTCCTTACGATCCACATCCGTAACAGCGTGTCGCAACCAGAGCGCCGAACGAAGCTTCTTGAGATCCCGTACTTCGCGGCTTTCGGATTTGGCTTTGCGCTCTTCCTCTTCCATCTCGCGGTAGATCTCTGGCACGTCATCGGGCAGCGAAGAGACTGCTTCTTGTGTGCGTTGACGTTCCTCCTGTTCCGTGAGAGCGGCTTGTCGTTCGACGTGATTGTAGAGCTTGGCGGGTACACGATGGGCTTTGCGGGGAACTACGAGGGATGTGATGTATTCGGAATGCCATGAGTCGGGCTCGTATTCTAGTAGAGTGTCGATGTTGGGAAGTGGTGTAGGCTCGTCATCGGCAGCTTGCATCTCGTCGGTGGAGGTAGAGGTAGGACACAGATATTCGAGTGCGAAGCGGGCAGATCGCTCATCGGCAAAGACGATCTTGCAGCGCTCATCGTCAATCCATTCGAGTCCAAGTGGTTGCGCTCCAAAGTGGGTGAGGTAGGCGAAGAGACGAGATGTTGACAGTTGTGTGATGGGTGATCCTTCGATGAGAAGCGTATCCAAACGGATGTCACTGCCGCTTTCGACAGCTGGTGGATCAGGAATCTCGGATGGCTCCTCGACTCCTACAAGCGCGGCGTCGTCCATGTTTTGCGGTTCAGTGCCGGTGAGTGGAGTCGGGCCCCGCTGTGCGCCTGCTTCTACGGCTTGGTCGGTAGGCAAGGCGTAAAAACGAGAGCCTTGGGGTTGTGTCGATGTGGAAGCGTCCTCCATGGTCTCCTCCTGCATTGCCAAAGTAGCTGAAGGGTCGGCCTCCGCCGAGCCATAGTCGAGCGCCACGTCCGCCATGATGGGATGTAGATGTGAATATAGCGTTGGGAGTGAAAGGAGAGGGTTGATGGTGTTGGAATATGGATCAAGGCTTCTCGTTGACGTCAAGAGAGACGCGCGCGACTGTGACTATCGACGGCAATCTAGCCGATTTCCAAAATCGGGCAAAGATCGATGCGTGGACCCTTTTCTCCGCAGACACGCACAGACTCGGCATTCCCGCAATGTCACTGTGCAGCGCAGCACTGTGTCAGAACCCTAATCCAACACTTCCTCGTTCCTAACCTCTTGGACTGGCACTACACCCTTCATTGTTCACGTCACACCACCACCATCGCTCCCACTCACCAAGCCGCCATACTCCCACCAGCCTCTTCATCTCAAAAGGGCGATACGAAACAAGCAGGTGGGGCAGTCAGCCATCCTCGAACTCGAACAACTCGAGTGCTGAGCTCTTCCGCACGCAGACGACTTCCCGCACGATCGACGCTTCGACTCAACCCGCACACTTTCCAACGCGCTCCTTGCGATGCACTGAAGCAATTCATCACCAAGCTCGATCCGCTCCGCACGATCACAGCCTTCGGGTCCTCGCCTCTCTCTCACTCACCACTTCGACGTCTCAACGATGAGTAGATCGCCAGCTAGGCGTCGCTCCGGCGAGATCGCGAGTCCTGTCGACAAGGTCAACCCTACCGAGACCCACAGCATTACGTTCGAATGGCCATTGCATGACCTCAAGCAGCACTTCGACTCTTCCACCGTGGACACCAAGTCGAAAGTCATCAAATCAGTACCTTTCGGCCAAGGCAGGTGGACCGTACTCTTCTACGCTCAGTCTGGTTCACAGCAGTTCTGTTCCCTCTATCTCAATGCTGAACCGACTCTCGAGGAGAAGAACCAGAACAAGTCGCCTTGGGAGACGTTCCTCAGCTCCAGCAGCCCTAATCGACCTCAAGCTTCGAGTTCCGACAAAGCCGGTTCCGCAAACGAAGATGGCTGGACTCGTCAAGGTCTCTTCCGCTTCACCTTCAAGATCCTCACACTCAATAAAGGCATCGTTCTCGCAACCAAAGAAGCCTGCGATCATGCCTTTAGTCATCGGACTTCAAACTGGGGCTGGGCTCAATTCGCTGCTCGAGACACCGTCTTCTACGGCAACAGCGAGGTACAGCAGACTAACGGCTTTCTCATCTCCGTCACCATCACCGCCAGCGCCGAGCGTCCCAAGCCTCTGTCGCTAAACGTCACAGTGCCACCTGTATTGATCGAGGCAATGGGCTCACTCCTTGATGATCCTGATCATAGCGATGTTGTCTTTGTCATCCGTCGCAAGCGTCGCCATCCAAAGACTGGCGCTATCGTCACTCGCGAGCGCCGCATCTATGCAATCAAGAAGATTCTCGCTTCTCGTTGCGAGTACTTCCGCGATATGTTCGAGAGCGGCTTTCTCGAAGCCGATGCCACCACGGGCTCAGACGAGGAAGGAGACGATGACCATGCTCTCACTTCTGCATCATCGCGCGGTGTCGGACAGGACCAGCTTGGCCTTTTGGGCAGTGCTCTGTCGTCAGCAGGTGAAGAAGACGACGATGATCTCGGCCTTGAGGATTCGGACGAAGAGATGGACATTGATGAAGTGTACGAGCTAGGTAGATCCGATGATCCGCGCCATAGCCATGATGAAGCTTCGACTTCGAACGCCGCCCCAGCATCAAAGGCGTCTGCATCTGCATCCGGTACATCTGATCAAACGCTGTCACGACGTCAACGCGAAACGAGCTCGGATGTTCCGCAATCCAGCCTTTCCTTTAGTCGACCCCTGCCTGTCCCTGCTGCTCCAGCTGCATCAGCATCCGCACCTGCCCAATCGCAACAAAACACGCCCCCTCAGTCGCGCGGTAAGCAAGGCCACGATGCTGGCACCGACAGCGGCGAGGATTCGGCTCGCGCACCAGGTATGTCTGCTTTCCAGACGCCTCAACACTCTCCACGCGAGCTCAGGCATGACACGGCTGTGTTTGCTACTCCTTCTTTCGCTCCGTCTCAACAGCGATCCAGCAAGCAAACTCGAGGTCAAGGGGGCGCACAGTCGAACTCCTTCAACAAGAGCGTTCCTGAGCGACGCAAATTGCAAGACGACGACGCAAGCAGCAAGAAGAGACGAAAGGTCGTCGTTCGCGATGCTGCTTACACCACGTACAAGGCACTACTATACTACCTGTACACCGACACAATCGCCTTTGCTCCGCTGCACTCGCACTTTTACTCGCAGACTACTTCGCCCACCAACTCAATCGACGAATCCGAAGCTCGCGATGTCTTTGGCGGACCACTAACCAAGTCAACCGACGGCAAAGCTGCTTCAGCCTCATCTGCAAGCTCCGAGATCGGCCTACCTTCGACTCACCTTGACTCGTCCAGGCCAGGCAGCAGTTTCATCAAAGATCGTCGCCGAGCTCATACGCTTCGTCAACAAGCCATCGACGAATACTGCTCCTCCCACGCTAACGTCCCCGCGCCTTGTTCGGCCAAATCTATGTACCGACTTGCGGACAAGTTGCAGATCCCCGAGCTCAAGAAGCGTGCCCAGGAAGAGCTTGCAAACAACCTCACTGTCGACAACATTGTTTGGGAAGTCTTCTCGGGCTTCAACTCGCAATTCCCAGCCATCCGGAAGATGGAGACCGACTTCCTGCTCAAGCATTGGTCCGAGGTCAAGGGCACCGAAGTGATGAAGAGCATCTTCTCCAGGCCCAGCGCACACCCAGGTTTGGCCGACGTCTGGCCTCATCTCCTGAGTCAGTTGGAGTTCAGAGGTCCCAAAGTGGAAGCGAGCAAGGAGGATGCCGCCTGGAGAAATTGAATGATCTCTTTCACAATCAGCAGCTATGTACGATACCCGCAGTCAGATGTTCAAATGCCATGGCCAGCACTGTTCATGTGCAGATTCGGGCTCGATCTCGTGTACGTTGCGTATGTATCTAGAACGCACTTCGCCAGAGTCTATCAAAGTTGTGCCAGATGACACGCAGGGTAAGGGAGGTCTGGTGACATCTGCACAGGCGGAGTGAATGCAAATGTGCCCGGCTGTTTTAATCTGAGGAAATTGTGGTCATTTTAACTTGCCTGAAAACAGATAATGAAAAGATAATTAAGTTAAATATACTGAATAAGAGACACGCTTCGCCACTAAGGCTACCGTAAGGGGACAGACAAAGATGTCTGAAATAGCTAATGATATTACGACGGTGAACTACTCGAAACAGCTTGTATATATAGACAAGAGACATGCTAAGCTGAGTACGGCCACAAAGAAAGGCTGTGCTAACGGGCTAAACCAAGTACCACCAACCCCTGAGTGAGTGGGATATATTCTCCTATTTTCCTGACGTGAACAATTGTTGGTGGCTTTTCCCAGATGAGCAGTTGGCGGGCGATGCCTTTTATTTGTCTCGCTTTTATCCACCGTTCCCACGGTATGCGCCAACTTGTGGGTTATTGGTCCGGTTTCCTCGGCATCGTCCGAGGGAATATCGGTCCTACCACGCCAATCTTTGGTCGGTGCGATCGACGTATCTTCAACTCCAAAATCTCAGAGTCTCACCAAAATCTCAAAGTCGAAAAATATTTCCTCACGCGAGTCTCTGCCAGCCAGCTTGCTCAAGTTGAAACGTGTGACTGGCAAATAGAACGTATGACTGGCAACTAGAACGTATGACTGGCGACTAGAACGTATGACTGGCGACTAGAACGTATGAC